>JAMPIV010000651.1:0-240679 GCA_024509875.1 Oreohelix idahoensis | reverse complement strand
TCAGGTTAATTAAAAATTCAAGAGTACATGGTGTGCTTTATTTTTCTATGCGTCAAACAGGGCAGTACTCAAACAAGTATCTAGCTAAATCAAGGGAAACAATCCACAATTTTTCTAACACTAAAAAGAAAAAGTGTAAAAAAAAAATATTTCAAACACACCCTTTTAAAGTACTTAAAAACCCAAAAAATAATTTTTCAAGGAGTTTATAGCACGCAGTTAAAAAATGTAACATTAAACTAACAAAAAGCGTCGGCCGCTGATTCTGCATGAAATTAACTTCTGCTTTATACTTCATTAGACTCTTATGGATAAAATATATGCTAAGCGCTTAAGCGCCGCACGCTTTTTGTCAATTTGATGTTATATTTTTTTGACTGCAAGCTATAAACTCCTTGAAAAATTATTTTTTTGGGTTTTTAGTGCATTAAAAGCGTGTGTTTAAAATATTATTTTTATATTTTTTATTAGTGATTATGCCTCCGCTTTAAAGTTGTTTGAGAATCTTCCAGTGATCATTGAAATATGGATTTATTGTTCATTTTTTAATTTTGTATATTAACCTTCACTTTCATTTTTATAGCTTTTGTTGCTAACCCATCTGTATATATGTGTGCGTCCATTCTGTGATTGGGTACGTCATTCTGACGAAGTCCTTATATGGCTAGGTGTTTCATCTCTGAGAGAGATTAACATGTGATATGCGTTCTGATGAGGCGATATTAAAATAATAATAGCCCCTTCAGTCATTTCTGACTGTGGGAATGCGCCACTGAGGTGACAGCCCTCAGCTGCTTATTTTCCTGGTTTTCCTTTCGACGTTTTCTTCTCTCGTCTCCTTGCTGTGGTGGCTTCTTTTCGCCTAATCTGAGGTGGCGCCTTAATGAGTATCGCCATTTGATTGACGAGATATTAAAATGTGATATTAGCTTTAATGACGTGAGATGATTAGTGGATGACATTCTATTGCTAAGGGGCTACAGCTCTGATGGCGTGGAATTAATAAGTGATCACAACTCTGATGTCGTGATATTAACAAGTGATGCCAGCACTGGTGGCTGTGAAATTAGTGAATGATGGCAGTAGTGTTTATTATAATGATCATTCCCTTACAAGACTATTCACTTAAAGTCACATTTGTTCCATCTGTTCCTACAAATATTGCTATCTTTTCTATGGCGCATCTTTTGGGATGGGAATGTGCTTGTTGAAAGAATGTGTTTTTTTATTTTATTTTTTTTATTTTCTCGATTTGTATTTGTTAGTTTTCGGGGATCCAGAGGGATAATATTAATCATCGGGTATTCTTCCACCTGTTGAATATTCTTTCAAGTACACTCTACTGTTGAAGTAACACACCTCTGTAGAGGTAACAGATTCTTAATTACATCCGCCACACAGGCTGATTCTATATATATGTATGCTGCTGTCCTGTCCCTGTGTCTGCAATGTTGACATGGGTGTATGTAGATTCAGTTACACCCCACAGTACGTACGTAAGAGTACATGGAGAAGTCAAAAAAGGGTTGTAAACGACTGGGAACAGTTCGATACTGTTTATTCCGTTACAACACAGACACAACGGCATAGACGAAAATACGGTGACAGCAAAAGCATGAAATATCTCAGCGCTAGCAATACTGAACTGCACACTCGGCAGTTATGATCATAATCATGGCCTTCAAATCTCTCACTCCTTAAATACTCAAGACTGCAACTACGGCAGTTATATTAATGGCCTTACAAATCTCCACACTTCTTAAAATACTCAAGACTGCAACTACGGCAGTTATATTAATGGCCTTACAAATCTCCACACTTCTTAAATACTCAAGACTGCAACTACGGCAGTTATATTAATGGCCTTACAAATCTCCACACTTCTTAAATACTCAAGACTGCAACTACGGCAGTTATATTAATGGCCTTACAAATCTCCACACTTCTTAAATACTCAAGACTGCAACTACGGCAGTTATATTAATGGCCTTACAAATCTCCACACTTCTTAAATACTCAAGACTGCAACTACGGCAGTTATATTAATGGCCTTACAAATCTCCACACTTCTTAAATACTCAAGACTGCAACTACGGCAGTTATATTAATGGCCTTACAAATCTCCACACTTCTTAAATACTCAAGACTGCAACTACGGCAGTTATATTAATGGCCTTACAAATCTCCACACTAGTCTTAAATCTTTTTACTCAAGTTCTACTTTGCAACTACGGCCTCGGTCTCAGTATTTAAGCTCAACAACCCTTGGCCTTCTACAAATCTCCACACGTTCTTTTTAAACTGAGTTTTCAACTCATTTCGACTGCAGAATTCTACACAAGGCAGTTTGATTTATACAAATCACCCGTGAGCTTAGACAATTTTTTCTGAAGTTTACTCTCTTCAGCAATACTCTTTGAGCAATTTTTTCTTTCCTGTCAGTTGACTCTTACTTCCTCATCTTCTAACTTCTTTTCCTGATTGTCAGAGATGCCGTAGAAAATTAACGTGTGTATATTTCTTACTATATGATCATGTTTAACATTCATATAGATGTATATTAATGGCCTTACAAATCTCCACACTTCTTAAATACTCAAGACTGCAACTACGGCAGTTATATTAATGGCCTTACAAATCTCCACACTTCTTAAATACTCAAGACTGCAACTACGGCAGTTATATTAATGGCCTTACAAATCTCCACACTTCTTAAATACTCAAGACTGCAACTACGGCAGTTATATTAATGGCCTTACAAATCTCCACACTTCTTAAATACTCAAGACTGCAACTACGGCAGTTATATTAATGGCCTTACAAATCTCTACACTTCTTAAATACTCAAGACTGCAACTACGGCAGTTATATTAATGGCCTTACAAATCTCCAAACTTCTTAAATACTCAATCCTAGTCACCTTCTCTTTCTCAGCCTTTACCTCTTTTAATCTCTTTTCCGCATCCACTTCTTTATTTGTTCTACTTTGTGTCAACTCTATCTGAAGTGCCTCGGTCTCACTATCCTGCCTATTTGTAAGCTCAACAACCCTTTCTGGTAATACCGCATTCTTTTCTTTAAGTTGGCGACCTAGGACAATGTTATAATTTAATAGACCAACAAGTGTTTTATTATAGGACTTTTCACGTTCCTTTTTATCTTCCAACTGAGTTTTCAACTCTTTGATTTCGCTTAATGCAGAATTCAAACTTGCTTGCACACAAGCAAGTTCCGAGTTTGATTTATACAAATCACCTGTGAGCTTAGACAATTTTTTCTGAAGTTTACTCTCTTCAGCAATACTCTTTGAGCAATTTTTTCTTTCCTGTCTGTTGACTCTTACTTCCTCATCTTCTAACTTCTTTTCCTGATTGTCAGAGATGCCGTAGAAAATTAACGTATCTGTCATTAATCCCGTTCCTCTCCGCCAAGACACTGGATATCACAAAGTTATGCGGCTAAAAACACTCCACTGCGGGAAGGTACTCGAACTTGACTTTTTCCCTTCAGGTACTTGTGATAGAATAGCATGTGCTTGACCAATGCACACACGAGAACCGGAACCGGAACACAGCCTGGAACTCAGCAAACACAGCAACTCTTGACTCTTCTGTAGTCGTAAAGGTACACGTAACACCGTGTATCATAACCTCTTGAACTTGAAATGGGGATAACTGGAACAAACTGCTGGTACAAACACCGTCAAAGTCTACTTCAACCCCCGTGACCACTGCAGACGTTGTTGTGGTCTATGGTCACTAAATCGAATGTCAAACAGATACTGGTGTAGAGTTGAAAACAACCACGAATAAAACGTGCGTGGTTTCTCACCTGCGCTACACAGGCAGATTACAATACCAGGTCAAGATTATGAACACAGGAGACCCAAGCCACGCCCACACAGGGCTATTTATGTGTACATCGAGATCCCGTAGTAATAATGTTATAACGCAAATGACATAGGTGTCAGTTACACCCCGTAAGACTGGTATAGAAGATAAAACCAGTCTTGGCCACCACTGTTAGTTTTTGGTGGCCAGTGTGGGGATAAATTCCTCACAGGCGTGACTCAACGCTGTGAGTAGCGATCATCGCTCTGTTCTCGATCATACGAGAAGATATTATTCCTATCCCAAATTTAAACAAGCATCAGCTTAATCGGGCATTCAAGCGCCACAACCCATAATTTAACTTGTCCAAAAAACATTCCAAAGATCACTTCTCTTCCATAGGATCTACTCGTAACAGTTTTCCGGATGATTATGAATACGAATTTTATATTTAGCAGTAGATACTGAGTGAAGTTCGTTAAATTTGCAGATTTAGTCGATGTAGTCGTCCAAGTCGATAAGCCTTTAAATATTGATTCGAAGATGGAGTAATAGAAAGTTTATTTTGTACTTTTTGCTTTGTATTTATTTAATACCTACCAATGCAAGATTTTGAAAGGTACTCGTAAATTTACAATACGTGTTGTGATAAAACAGCTGTTAATTATTTAGTCACATTTAAATCCAATCGCCTTTTTCAGTTATCCCCACGCCATTTTGACAGGTTGCTCGATAGCTTCATAACCAATGCATCCAGATGAATAATGACCATAGGAGAATTAGTGCCGTTATAAGGACGTATAGCAGTAAAAGGACAACACAATTATTTGCCATCATGTTTTGGCGGGTGACTTACTCGTGATAAAGAATTATTGACCGAACTTGGCCACCAACATGTCTCACGAACTAACTACACTGCTGGACTGTTCTCATACACTGTATGAGGTTAAAGGTCTCACTGGTCAGACAGTTTCTGAAGTTGGCAAAGATGTTACAGTGTAGCGGTTAAGGATTATAATGGTGGTGATGTAAAGGAAGGAAAAAACAGTCACAGGCCGAGGGATAAGAAAAGAAGAAGTGGTTCAACAGAAGAAAATGACGGATTAAAGTAGTTACTTTTATGTCTTTACCTGTGACCTGACAAATTTGTACGGCTCAGAGTAGCTTAAATAAAAGTCGCTGCAATGAAATTCTGTTCTTAATGCAGTGCATCTGGAGGTGTGCTGCTCGACTTCTGGAGTTGCGGGACATGGTAAGATTTTTAAAGGCGAATCATCATAAACACAGTGTAACATTAGAGACTCAAATGTTTTGGTACAACAACTAGAATTCAATTAATATACTATACTGAAGAACCGAACACTTGCGCACATCGTGGGTTGAATGTACATGTTATATATATTTGTGGGCCTGTGTGTGCTGGTAATCATATACAAACGCGCATTCGGCCTGTGGCCTACATAACAACACATTATAAATATTTCTAAAGTACAATTCTAAGAAAATACGTGATTAAATTTTTTAACTCTGAATAACATTTTTTAAAGGATTATTTTACTCCAATGATTTATATTTTCTTTTACTTTGTTTACTGTTTATTGAATACAATAAGACGAGCTCAAGACATTAAAAATTAGAACACAAAAAAATAATTAAATAAATATACTTTAAGCAGCCTGTTAATTCCACTACTAATCCGCAACAACATTATACAAATTACCAGAAAAGCAACGGCTGATTAAAACATACCCATGAAAGCTCCGTTATGAAGGTAAAACAAAAGTTATTAAACAAAGCAATAACTTGCGAGTGCCCTGCTCGATTAGGACATCAAACACATAATAAAGGTTAATAATATTTGGAAATTCCCATTAAATGTACAAGACAGAATGTAGCTTGTTATTCGCTAATGTCCGGCTTGAGAATAGGAACATACAGACACACACACATACACAAACACACACACACACACACACTCACCTGTAGGTTATCTATACTATTGGAAATCGATAAGACTGACAAATTCTATTATAAGAGAACAAGTTTTAACTCATCATTTTTTTTTTTTTTTTTTTTAATTCTTGGACAGAACGAAAAGTACCATCAAAACAAGAGACTAGAAGACGACCAGATGGATTGGACATATTTTGAGGAAACATATGGCAACAGTACCAACGGGCTGATCACCCGTTTGCCAGTCACTTCGATTACGGAAACAACAGCAAATGGATTGATTTGCCGTTGCCCTAAAGACGCCAATAGGCGTGATGGGAAACAATGGCAAAGAAAACTTATCTGCTGTTGCCCTAAGACGCCACTAGGCGTAATGGCCACTGACTGCTTTGACGGTCGGTGGCTAAGGACGGAAGAAGAAGAAGAATGGCAACAGTGGAAAACGGAAGTACCTCATACGTTCTGAAGTGTATAACACCCGTGATTTACCGGGGCCCAAAAAGGGAGCAAAGAATAGTAACATTGTTATCTACCACGCACGTCGTAAAAAGCAATTAAGGAGGATTGGGCATGTAACACCATCCTGTAAAAAATTTTAAACCACACAAACGTCAGTAGAAGGAATGAGGTGGTATGAAAAGATTACTAATGTGTAACTGATGACAAGATTACTATTGTGGAACTGATGACAATATCACTAATGTGGAACTGATGACAAGATTACTAATGTGGAACTGATGACAAGATCACTAATGTGGAACTGATGACAAGATCACTAATGTAGAACTGATGACAAGATCACTAATGTGGAACTGATGACAAGATCACTAATGTAGAACTGATGACAAGATCACTAATGTGGAACTGATGACAGGATTACTAATGTGGAACTGATGACAAGATCACTAATGTGGAACTGATGACAAGATTACTAATGTGGAACTGATGACAAGATCACTAATGTGGAACTGATGACAAGATCACTAATGTGCAACTGATGACAAGATCACTAATGGGGAACTGATGACAAGATCACTAATGTGCAACTGATGACAATATCACTAATGTGGAACTGATGACAAGATCACTAATGTGGAACTGATGACAAGATCACTAATGTGGAACTGATGACAAGATCACTAATGTGGAACTGATGACAAGATCACTAATGTGGAACTGATGACAAGACCCCTAATGTGGAACTGATGACAAGATCACTAATGTGGAACTGATGACAAGACCACTAATGTGGAACTGATGACAAGATCACTAATGTGGAACTGATGACAAGATCACTAATGTGGAACTGATGACAAGAACACTAATGTGAAACTGATGACAAGATCACTAATGTGGAACTGATGACAAGATCACTAACGTGGAACTGATGACAAGATCACTAATGTGAAACTGATGACAAGATCACTAATGTGGAACTGATGACAAGATCCCTAATGTGGAACTGATGACAAGATCCCTAATGTGGAACTGATGACAAGATCACTAATGTGGAACTGATGACAAGATCACTAATGTGGAACTGATGACAAGATCACTTATGTAGAACTGATGACAAGATCACTAATGTGGAACTGATGACAAAATCACTAATGTGAAACTGATGAAAAGATCACTAATGCGGAACTGATGATAAGATCACTAATGTGGAACTGATGACAAGATCACTAATGTGGAACTGATGACAAGATCACTAATGTGGAACTGATGACAAGATCACTAATGTGGAACTGATGACAAGATCACTAATGTGCAACTGATGACAAGATCACTAATGGGGAACTGATGACAAGATCACTAATGTGCAACTGATGACAAGATCACTAATGTGGAACTGATGACAAGATCACTAATGTGGAACTGATGACAAGATCACTAATGTGGAACTGATGACAAGATCACTAATGTGGAACTGATGACAAGATCACTAATGTGGAACTGATGACAAGACCCCTAATGTGGAACTGATGACAAGATCACTAATGTGGGACTTATGACAAGACCACTAATGTGGAACTGATGACAAGATCACTAATGTGGAACTGATGACAAGATCACTAATGTGGAACTGATGACAAGAACACTAATGTGAAACTGATGACAAGATCACTAATGTGGAACTGATGACAAGATCACTAATGTGAAACTGATGACAAGATCACTAATGTGGAACTGATGACAAGATCCCTAATGTGCAACTGATGACAAGATCCCTAATGTGGAACTGATGACAAGATAACTAATGTGGAACTGATGACAAGATCCCTAATGTGGAAATGATGACAGGATCATTAATGTGGAACTGATGACAAGATCACTAATGTGGAACTGATGACAAAATCACTAATGGGAAACTGATGACAAAATCACTAATGTGGAACTGATGACAAGATCACTAATGTGGAACTGATGACAAGATCACTAATGTGGAACTGATGACAAGATCACTAATGTGGAACTGATGAAAAGATCACTAATGTGGAACTGATGACAAGATCACTAATGTGGAACTGATGACAAGATCACTAATGTGGAACTGATGACAAGATCACTAATGTGGAACTGATGACAAGATCCCTAATGTGGAACTGATGACAAGATCACTAATGTGGAACTGATGACAAGATCACTAATGTGGAACTGATGAAAAGATCACTAATGTGGAACTGATGACAAGATCACTAATGTGGAACTGATGACAAGATCACTAATGTGGAACTGATGACAAGATCACTAATGTGGAACTGATGACAAGAACACTAATGTGAAACTGATGACAAGATCACTAATGTGGAACTGATGACAAGATCACTAACGTGGAACTGATGACAAGATCACTAATGTGAAACTGATGACAAGATCACTAATGTGGAACTGATGACAAGATCCCTAATGTGGAACTGATGACAAGATAACTAATGTGGAACTGATGACAAGATCACTAATGTGGAACTGATGACAGGATCATTAATGTGGAACTGATGACAAGATCACTAATGTGGAACTGATGACAAAATCACTAATGGGAAACTGATGACAAAATCACTAATGTGGAACTGATGACAAGATCACTAATGTGGAACTGATGACAAGATCACTAATGTGGAACTGATGACAAGATCCCTAATGTGGAACTGATGACAAGATCACTAATGTGGAACTGATGACAAGATCACTAATGTGGAACTGATGACAAGATCACTAATGTGGAACTGATGACAAGATCACTAATGTGGAACTGATGACAAAGTCACTAATGTGAAACTGATTACAAGATCACTAATGTGGAACTGATGACAAGATCACTAATGTGAAACTGATGACAAGATCACTAATGTGGAACTGATGACAAGATCACTAATGTGGAAGTGATGAAAAGATCACTAATGTGGAACTGATGAAAAGATCACTAATGTGGAACTGATGACAAGATCACTAATGTGGAACTGATGACAAGATCACTAATGTGGAACTGATGACAAGATCACTAATGTGGAACTGATGACAAGATCACTAATGTGGAACTGATGACAAGATTACTAATGTGGAAATGATGACAAGATCACTAATGTGGAACTGATGACAAGAACCTGACAAGCACCAGTGGAGTAAGAGATGAGAAGAAGAAGACGGTGGAGATAGATAGGACACACATTTAGGAAACCTGTTCGTAGCATTACCAGGCAGTCCTTGTCCTGAAACCCCCATAGTAGAGGGATAAAAATAAACACGTGTAGAAGAGAACGAGAGACAGACATGAAGGAGATAAAGAAGATATAGAAAGACATTGAGCTGATGGCACGTGACAGGAAAACGTGGCACTAGCTTGTTGAAGACCTATGCTCCACGTGGAGATTAAGAATGATGAATGAATAAATGAATGATGAAGTGTTTAAACCAGACTTTGAAACCAGACATGAACTGTTTTACATAGAACGTACACTTGCTGACATCAGAATTACTGAATAACGATTGGTAATGATAACACTTCTTCTTCTTCAGTCCTTAGCCACCGACCGTCAAAGCAGTCAGTGGCCATTACGCCTAGTGGCGTCTTAGGGCAACAGCAGATAGGTTTTCTTTGCCATTGTTTCCCATCACGCCTATTGGCGTCTTTAGGGCAACGGCAAATTAATCCATTTGCTGTTGTTTCCGTAATCGAAGTGACTGGCAAACGGGTGATCAGCCCGTTGGTAATGATAACACGTGTAGGCATAAATCACATGGCCACTATTCAGCTATAACACGTGTCTGCATAAATCACATGCAACTATTCAGCTACCTTTCGGGCGACTAGTCTTTTTTTTTTTAGGCCTTAGCACAGCTATGCTATAAAGTATTAATATGATCTCTCCCCTTAAGTTGTTTCAATGGACACGATATCTACTGCAGCTGCCAAGTCCAAAAACCAATTACTTATACCAATCCTGTCTGATAACTGTTCTTTTATTTCTAAATGTATGGCAGCGAGTCATGGACAATGTGACGGTATTGCTTAACAGTAGTTGTCCAACAGTGGCCAAAACTCAAGTTTAACTAATATGGGCTTCAAAGGTATCTACCTTCGCACACGATTACTCTTGGCAGAGATGTAGATAGAAGGGTAATGAAACTTCTATTACAAAGGGAGTCTTCACAAGATATTCAGATAAGCGAAAACAATGCTGCTTTGGCTGAACATTTATAACACATAAGGAAGGGAAACCCGAGGCCTGTAAACAGTAAATTAATATGAGACAAACATAAAGGTATGTTATCAGGCACTCGTAGGAAATAAAGAAGTAGAACACTAGACCACAGAAAAACAACAGACATGAGTGACTCTAGCTTGAGAGAGTGTGTGAGTATTTTCCTTGTTTGCTGAAAACTATCCATATATCTGATTTGTCTAAATTTTGTTTACTTTACTGGGTCTCATAGAGTACCAACACTGTTCATTCTGTAACAGACTGCTAACCTTCAACCTTTGGGTTAATAATTTTGGGTTAATAATTTTGGGTTTTTTCTCCATTCGGGGAGGTTGCACTTTTCTGCTTTATTTCATATGCATGTAAATGACTTTGATCTTTTTTTCTTTAGACATTTGATGCTGTCGAGTTTAAATGATAATAAACTACAAAGAAACTTACCTTTGTGTGTTGGTCAGACCCATACCCATTTATCCGTAGTTTTTCACGTTTGTGTGTCTTGTTGTCAAATAGTTGTGTGAGTGTAGAGTAACTTATCTATTCTTGATAGGTGGCAAAGGCTGTCTGATAATAAAGTACAGTCGTACGGATAGGCTGGAGGAGATAACCTAATCACTCCAGAGACATATCTTTCCCCCAATCTACCACCTGTGAAATCTATTTTCTATACCTTTTCTCGCGTATCTGTCGACATCCACTCTACTTAGACGGGACAAATAAAATAATTAACCTTCCGTACGACACTAATAAGCAATCATTTTAATTTTTTGTTTTTAAAACCCCTTAGCATAATTGTTTTAACTTATGCACGGCCCCCAAGAGCTTAGGGCCCCTAGGTTGATGCAACTTACTTAACCTAATGGATATTCCCGACCTGGAGAGACATAATCACCTTCGCCACCAGGCAGGGTACTCGAAGAAGAACGTAAATAAACAATTGCAGTCATAAATTAACAATATATATTGCGATATAGACAGTTATATGATTTCCTCCCTAACATGTGCCACGTACATACATTTTGGTGGCAAATATGTTTTTAATTTACGTGTTTTGTAAATACGAGCTGCTTTTTCAAAACGAAACTGTTGAAATTTGTTTTTTTCAGGCATTACAATTTTTTTTCTTTCAGCTCTCATATCACCAGTTCTTTCGGCAACATAATTCCATGACAAAGCAAACGTCCTTGAAAGATTTAACTTTATCAGGCACAAGGTTTCGGCAACCTACGTCGTACACTGTTTTATTAAATCTTAAAGCACGTAGTGGCTATTCGTAAATCTGATGCAAGGAATTTTCTCTTTGTTTTCAGTTTTCATGTAGTATTAAAGTCGGTTCTTTCCAAGTTAAAAAAAAATTATGGTAGTGTTATAGTTGTAAAAAAAAAATGAATATTGATTGAAAACTTATTAAATTTGGACAAAGGGAAACAAAAGCGTTGCTCAAATATACCGACTACCCAAACAAACTGGCCACCTGTTACGAGCTCCTAGGAAAATTGGGGCCCCGATTAATGGCGACTCATTCCTTAAGAGTAAATTTCTTTCTCTGAAAGTAAATAATTTTAGTGAACTAATTTCTGTGATAGTATAAATAGCTATGACGACTGCCTCTCTATCTTCAAAGTTTTGGTGAATATACTTCTTTGTTGGTAAAGTTCCTTCTTCAAATACCCCAACTTATCAATCTATCTTACTATCCTTATGTAGTGGTCTTGGTCAAAATCTTTGGATAATAATGCAAGGCTGTTGAATGTGTCATGATACCAGTGGCGCAACAAGGGTGAGACAGATGGGGCATGGGCCCTGGGTACCACTTTTATGGTTTGAAAAATGCGAAAATGCCACGTCTCATTATAACAGTACCATTTATCCCACTTCATCTTTATAATTACGTCAGACAAGTAAAAAAAAAAAGGGGGGGGGGGGGGTGGGGGTGGTTTATGTCTCCCCCCCCCCCCCCCCCTTTTTTTCAAATACAGACTGCGATATTGTTAGATTTGAAATGCAGCGCGCGCTACGACCAACTTATTTGCGTACGAACGAAGGTTACATTGGATTTCTTACATCATTTGATGACCCAAACTTTAGGCGGAATTTTAAGAATAAATAGTACTGCAATAATAAACCATACGATATTTTAAATTTGAAACTCCTACAATTGCATGATAATAATTTACAGGCAAAACTTGTTTTCAAATAATTTTTTTCGTAGTCCGTTTCATAGTATATAAACCGGCAAATTTCTGGTCATTTTCACTTACGTCTTGAACGAACGAGAGAACGACTCGAAATTCTGCGCAGAGAGCAGCCTAGAAATAATCGCTGTAACAAACTAATCTTCAGCAAGGGTTTTCTCATCAGTCGGTACAGGTCCGCATAATAGAAAGTAACTAGATAAATCATAAACTTTAAAAGGCTAAATGATAAATCAAGTTTTGATTAATCCCTTTTCAATTACTCAAAGTATGAAGACGTTTATATTTTGAGTAACCATTTTGTCATAATAATCAGGGACATGAATTTTTTCTTCTTAAATTCTGAGTTACTGTGAAGGTTTGCAGTTTCAGACTGTTTCTATTTCACTTTTCGCCGCAGTTGACTTTAAAACCAAATGGCATAGACATTTGTATATTTATGAACAAAGGTAATCTGTAATTGATCTCATTAATGAGAGTTGTACTGATTACTATAATACATACTATGATAACAAGATACCCGTACTACACTATCATTGATTGTATCACAGATACACTGCAATTATTTTCAATCACGCCCATAACGGCTAAACATGCATATAACTTGCTAATATACACAGTCCAAAAAATACCAACACAGTAACTAAAAATAACTACATGTTAAGGCTAGGGCTTACGAATGTGTTTTGTGTAATCTCTGACAGGCATCGGACTGACAACTTCTGCATAGGCGAGAACTATTGTCGTCAACGGAGAGAGAGAAAAGAGTTTCCCTACTCCTATCGTTTAAAATCTTGCAATTCAGACTACTGTGCATCAACGTATGTCACAGTGTGTCCCGAAAGATTTGGTGGTTCTAAAACGATCTTTCACCATACCACGCTAGCCGTACTCTTTGGCAATCAGCCATAGGCACCAACAGTACTCCGAGCATTAGCTAGATAGTTCTAGGGCGCAACAAAGTCATTCATCACAGCCGGAGTTACTGGCCCAGTCAATCATGAATGACCAGATAGTATTGATGTATAAATAAAGGCAGACTCCATAGCAAGAGTATCCAATATCCTTTTTAAGTTGTAGTTACCCAGAAGTGATTATTTGTTATAGATTGTGCCGTATGAGCATATTTTATTTTATTTTACTCTTCATCAAGCAGAATACTTGCCAATTCATCATTATCCAGTGTAGTTCACTTATTTATGGGACTGAAGACTTTTCATCATATTTGTAACTAGTCCAGTTAAAAGTCTAAGAGTAATGAAGTTGTTAGTTAATTAATTAATTTTTAAAAAATAACTTTTGTTTATTGCATCATTTGGTACCATTTACTTTATGTAATGAAATCCATAAACATATAGGTAAAATAACTTTACATCTTAATTATCACTTGTTAATACCTTTTGTGCTGTGTGTGTTTAAGTATATCATTGTTCATTCCGGCTAAACCGGAAGTGGGGGCTCTTGTATCTTTCGGGTTCCTAGAGTAAAGCTGTCGCTGGAGATCAGAATACCTGCTGAAACCGTCTTACCCACAGTGAGAATTCACCTTCTCACATTCACTCTTGGTGTCCTCAGTTGGCCTTCACACTTACGAGCCATTACCATAGGGAGCCTAGGGGATTTCATCCCACATTCAACTTTGTCATTTGACAAAATCCTAATCGCATTGCGACAGCTTCCATCAGGTCAAATATTTAGACCTCATGTTTGATTCTACTCCAGATCAGGTACGTCGAGAGTAAATGGCACAAACGTTTCTTATTGCCGATATTGATTTTCAGAAAAAGATAATTACTGTAACAGACTCTTTTCTTAGATTTATCTAATTAAAACAAGAGGATGTTGAAAGCATTGTGGAAGTGATTTTGGAACAAATAGAAAAAAGTCTCAGTGATATGACAATGCTGCAGTTATGGCTGATCATGAAAGTGGTGATCAACAGGAATATAATTGAAAAAGCAAAGCTATTTTCTTTTAAACTGCGATAATAATTTCTCAGCTTTGGCTGGAGTGTGTGCTGCTACCCATGATGCATTGATAGTGACTTTTTGTGGGTGCAATTGAGTCACTTTATTCATTCTTTTGGGGCCGAAAGATGCAGCAATAGAGAATGCAGTCAGCGACCCATAGCTAGACAGCTTGCGTCAGCGAACCAGAGCTGACCAAGACCCTACTCCACCTCCACGTGGTGGTCCTGGAAACAGGCTGCATCACTGCAGTCTGGCTGAGAGAGTAGGGATCAAAGAGGGAAGGCAAACCCCGTCCCAAAAAATGCCGTGCTGAAATCGGATGTGTCGGCCGAAAGGTGCAAATATCGCAGCTTCGCTGTAAACAGACACAACGCAACCAACGTCCTTTTCAGGACGAACGAGGAAGAAGAAGAAGAATTCATTCTTTTCACGTTCTGTTCCCTGCTGGCAAAAGCTAAAAGATGTCATACCAATGGTTGTTAAATCTGAGTCTGAGACTCGATGGAGTTCTAGAATAGAGGCTGGGAAACCAGTTCATGAATGCTTTGATATTAAGTTGAAGTCTTGCAAAGCATGACCAAAATAAGACCGCTGATTGATACAAGAAGTGATGGAAAGCAGGTGCTGAATCGAATCTGGCTCTCGATTTTTTTGGCTTTGCTTGGATTTGGAACAATAAACTCGTGTTCGGAGTGATGGTATTCAGAAACAACTCCAAGATTATACCATGAACTTTCATGATGCTTTTTATAATTTAAAAGCTCATCAAGATTATTTTGTGAGCAATCGAGAATCATTGGCCAGTGAATCACTTGCAGTAGGGCTGAAACTGTGTGATGAATGGGATATTCAAGTTGAAAACGTCCCAGGAAGACGAAATGAAAAAGCCAAGAATGTTGGGCTCGCTGCTAAAGAACAAAAAGATGAGAATAAAGAAATAAACTATTGATCGCCTCCATAATCAATCAATCAATACCCTTTAGCTCCCTAAGGAGCATTGGCCTTCAACAAACACATGCAAAGTCCTCCTGTGCCGTGGCATCTGATCAAGTTCTTTCCATGTTTTCCTCATCATTTCCACCTCTGTATCCAGTTCTCTTCTCCATGTGTTTTTTGGTCTACCTCTGCCTCTCTTTCCTTGTGGATTCCAGAACAAGGACGGCCTTGTAATGCTATCAACAGGTTTCCTCAATGTGTGTCCTATCCATCGCCAGCGTCTTCTTCTCAACTCTCGTTCCACTGGCACTTGTCTGGTTCTTGTCATCAATTCCACATTTGTGACTTTGTCATACCATTTCAGTCCATTTATTCTACGCAAGCACCCGTTTATAAAAGTCTGTAGCTTTTTGGTTGTTGTTTTTGTTGCTCTCCTATCTCAAAGCCATACAATAAGATTGACTTCACATGTGAGTTGAAGATTCTTATTTTCGTGTAGGACTTGATTTCTCTTGTTCTCCATATATTTCCCAATGCAATGAAAGCTCCTCTTGCTTTTTGTATTCTTATTTCATTATCACTGTCTGACCTTCCAACTTTGTCTATTTTACTGCCAAGATATGTGTACGATTCTACATCTTTAAGTGGTGTTTCTTCAAGTTCAACCTTGATATCATTTCTTGCATTTATTCTCTTAATCTTTGTCTTTTCCCTGTGTATTTTCAGGCCCACTTGTTATGACCTCTTATAGAGAATTTTCATTTTGTCTTGCATCTGATTATGGTTATGGGACAGAAGAGCCAAGTCATCTGCAAAATCTAGATCATCAAGCTGTTTAGTCAGATTCCACTGGATTCCATTTCTGTTGTGTTTTTTTTTTTTGTCACGGAATTGCTTCCCCTGCTTTGCAGTAGTGGTCTAACAGTGGCCAAAACTCAAGAGTATCTAATATGGGTCTTCAAAGGTGTCTACCTTCGAACAAGATTACTCTTGGCAGAGTTGTAGATAGAAGGATAATGATGCTTCTATCTCAGGGGAATGTTCATAAAATATTTCAGAAGTCAAGAACAATGCTGCGTTGTGCAGGGCAATTGTTAACTTATGTCTGATCCGCCGCCTTTTATGAAGAATTAAGCAATGATTAATTTCAGCTCGTTCAAGCCCCCACCCCGATTTACTCAGTGGAATTCTTCTTATTATGCTATAGCTCTGTTTATAGTGTTTTTAGTAAATTGACTGAGACAAACATGCAGTACATTCAAAATGATTAAACCGACGTTAAATTTGTTTATTTTCAAATAACAAATTTAACAATCAACTAAGTTTTAACAGTTTAAAAGAAATGAATAATCTTTAACAGAAACTACTCAAAAACTATAAAAACTATAAAAAGAAAAAATGGATGAGAGAAGATACTTGGGATAAAATACAAGAAAGGAAAACAGCAAAACTTAAACTACTAGCGGCAAGTACACATAATGCAGTTGAATCTTGCAAACTAACTTACAACTTGTTAAATAAAGAAGTGAAGAAAGACTTAAATTGCATGCTGACGAAAAGATCAGAGAAGAACAAGCGGGTTTCAGGCCGAAACGATCATGTATTGATCAAATATTCACACTAAGAACAATTATAGAAGAATCAGTGGAAAGGCAATCGCCACTTATTATCACCTTCGTCGATTTTCAAAAAGCCTTTGATAGTCTACACCGCCCATCATTGTGGAAGATACTTACAATCTATGGTTTTCCAACAAAATATGTGAATATAATCAAAGCGCTATATGACAATGCAAGATGTTGTGTTAGAACAAATAAAGGGAATACAGAATGGTTTACAGTAGAAACAGGGGTGAAACAAGGCTGTATTATGTCACCACTACTTTTTGGAATAGCTATTGATTGGGTTATGAGAAACTATACCCACAATGAACAATTGGGTATAAAATGGACAAATGGAAAATTCCTGGGGGACCTGGATTTCGCAGATGATGTAGCATTCTTAAGTTCAACACCAAGACAATCCCAAGAAGCAATAAATAATTTGTGTCATCTCTCGGTTAAAATTGGTCTCCAAATAAATGCCTCTAAAACTAAAGCTATGAACTTTTCTAACGAGACCTTTGATATCATCTTGAACGGGGAAAAACTACAGAAAGTTGAAAGTTTCAATTATTTAGGCAGTAAAATGACTCAAGATGGTGACACAACAAGAGAAATCCATACTATAGCACGTTTCACTAGCTTTGCCCAACTTCAAATGTAATTATCTGATTAACCGTCGAACGTATTAATGCCATTTTTCGCATACGATGTTATATTGGGTTAGACCCAACAAATATATACTTTATATCTGTGCATCTTGTCCAGTTCCCATAAACGGATGAAATCCTTTGATCTTTGTCGGCATACTAATTATTGTGTATCGAGAAAAGAAATTTTACCACTTCAGTCACAGATTCTGTGAATTGAATAGGCATAGGCGTGTCTACTATTACAATAATGTGGCCATCACGTTTGCATATGAATACCTGTTGAAGATGATTTCTTAAATGATCTGCATGGGAGATACTCGTGACATTGTTTGTCATTGACATTTAATGCGCTATCAAACTGGACCTTCATTGATCTAATTATTTCAATAGGTATCACCACTTTGCGGTTCATAAATATCATAATGGAACGTTGCTCCTCTAATGTGTTTTTAAATAACGGTAAGGTCATCTTTAAAGAAATTAAATTTCATCCGAATCATAATCAGATGTCTCTGAGAAATTGATAATCAATCTCGGCTGAATGAAGGACAAACCATCTTTCTTCCAATATTCCCCTTCCTCTTGTAACACATGGTTCTCACATTTCTTCCAATAATCCCTGGCTATATTGGAGATGGCGGCTTTTGTAAGTATTTCAACATCTTTTAATTTGAACGTTCTATTTTCTGTTGCTACCTGTTCCTTAATTTTAGCCCAGACTAATTCTATTGGGTTTAAGTGAGAATGGTAAGGATGCAATCTTAAACATCTGTGACCATGTTCATGGATTGCCTTGTCTATGAGAAATATCTTTGTATGCTGTGTCTTTTTTACAATTCCAATTAATTCAGGCTTCAGGGACATTTCGTTGAATGGAATGTCGTTTTTGGTCAGCCAAATCTTTATTACATCTTTAGTACTTGATTAATTAGGAACTTTATCTTCTGGTGCCACAACGTTGTGATATGAAGCATTGTCCAATATCAAACACGACGGTCTATCCAAGGAAGGAAGTACATGATTCACAATCCAATCTCGAAATATCTTGCCATTCATCTCTGTATGATAATCCCTATTATCTGTGGATTTTGAAACACATGTGAGTTCAGTATTATTTAGAAGCCCATGATGGCTGCTTCCTGCATGTGCAATTATTAGTCGCTGTCCTTTGCTGCTTGGTACTAGTCTCTTAGTTGTCCCATCAGATGATTGCCATTCTCGTTCATTACTGTGGTGCGCATTGATCCAAGTTTCATCTAAATACACAAAATCATAACAATCTCTTCTCATTTCTCTGACCTCGCGTAAATATTTGCTTCTCATTGCAACTATATGAGGCTTCTCACAAATAAGGTTTCTGCCACCAACATATTTTCTAAAATTGAATCCCAAACTCCTAATAGTCCTCCATGGCGTAGATTTGGAAATATCAATGTCATTATTCTTTCTTAACCAAATTTTCAATTTCCTTAAAGTCACTGCCTCATTATTGAGAAAGATATTGCAACTTTCTCTGCGGATCAATTCTCTGTCAAAATTATCCACCACTCTTGGCCTATTTTTCGTGTGTAAAACACTGGAATTACAAATTTCAGATGTCGCTATCCAGCGGTGCAATGATCGTTTGCTTATCCCCAAGGCATGAATAGTCCTCTTTTGTGGGTTTGAAATAGAATGATATAGTTTTCCTGGACTAGCTTCATTGCAGAAATACTTAAAAATCCTATCTGTGATTTGCTGTAATGTCATAACATGTATTCGCAGACTCATTTTTCCTACTTAGCCACACAATACTTTTTGTAGACACGCCACTGATTGACAATGTGTGCGTAAAACCGGAAATAAACTGTTTTATGTTCAAGAAGTGCAATTTCACGCAATTTCACGCAAAAATCATGCCAATTGCTTGATAAACCAAAAATGTGCAAATGAGGTCGTATAATTTACTGTAGACATTTCAATATGTGTCTGTGTGATGTGTGCTGGAAAGTAGGATTTTATATTATATCGCAAAGAAACAAAAATTGAAACCAATGGCCGCATTTTAATGAAAAATTTAATTCATAGGGTCTATGCCATTTCAAATTCACACACAAAATTTCACTTATATGCATTATATATTCGCTGAGATATAGCATTTTGAAGTTGGGCAAAGCTAGTGAAACGTGCTATAGAATTGCTTTGGCAGCTAGCGCCTTCAATAGATTATCTAACATTTGGAAATTACGATCATTGAATATACATACCAAGCTTCGTCTGTTTAATTCAAATGTTATCTCAGTGTTAACATACGGCTGTGAGAGTTGGAAAATAACAAAATCATTGGAGAACAAGCTGAATACATTCGAGAACAAATGTCTTAGAAAACTCATGAACATCAGTTGGAAAGAATTCAAGACTAATCGACAAATAAGAGAAGACTCTAGGCAGAAATATGTCTCCGACTATATAAGGAAAAGACGATGGTCATATATCGGTCATGTCCTACGAATGCAAAACAACAGAATACCACTACAGGCGCTCACTTGGGTTCCTGAGGGTAAGCGGAAAAAAGGAAGACCAAAAGAAACACTCAGAAGAACAATAATAAGAGAAGGAAGAACGTTGGGCCTAAATAATGTGCAAGAGCTAAGAGGAGTGGCGTCACAACGAACAACCTGGAGAGCACTGGTTTCTGCCTTATGCGCCGTGTTTGGCGCTTAAAGAATTTATTATTTATTATTATTACTCATCATCGTGTGATGATAGGGTGTTTTTTGTATAAGTCACTTGGCAGCTTTAGGTTTGACCTAGCTGCAAATGGTAGTTTCTCCTCCCGCTGGGTTTTTGGGTTCTGTGCAGATAGCCTCCAAAAGATCACCAAGAAATTATTTCTAAAGAACTCATTTTTACTACACCAAAGACACGGACGATTCTTTCAGAGCACACCGTGCAACTCTGCGTATCTCTCAAAGACTACATGATATTACTTCCTATGAACTCATTATGACTAAACCAGTGCTTCTCGGCTTTTCAGAGATCCTGCGACCCTTAACAGCAACTTAACGAAGCCTCTTTACTAGTTCACAAATTATACCAGATGTGCGAAAAGGAGATAAAACAATGTAGTTTTACATGAAAAGGAAACGATAATTTTCTTTATATATTTAGTGCTT
This sequence comes from Oreohelix idahoensis, assembly GCA_024509875.1. Lineage (NCBI taxonomy): Eukaryota > Metazoa > Mollusca > Gastropoda > Stylommatophora > Oreohelicidae > Oreohelix > Oreohelix idahoensis. The sequence continues at coordinate 219,680 of JAMPIV010000651.1, read as the reverse complement.
ATAGTGATCGCGGAAAAATAGGAAACTGGCTGTGAATCAGGAGAGGTTTTATGAGTAATTTCCAGCGTTTCTTCATAGAGCTGTAGACATAGCGAAAATAGTTCTTTTGTATATAACCCACTCCTATGTTACAGAAAAATAATTTTTAATATGTTTTAAGTTTTTTTTTTTTTAAATAAATATCACAATATAAGAAAACGTCGCTTTTTACATTTGATAGTAATTGTGACTTTACTGGAGCTTTCTGCTGCAGCATTTCTTCATTTATACTTGAGACAATGTTATTTTAAAGATTATACGTATGTTCGATGTTTTTTTTAAATACAATTTTGCCTCATTTTGGTGCAGCACTCCCCGTTCAACCTAGACACAGGGTCCGTAGGTTATATTAGGGCTCATGTCGAAATATAAAAGACCGTTTGGTCTGATTGGTATTAAATATGACGGTATTGCCTCCCCTGCTTTGCAGTAGTGGTCCAACAGTGGCCAAAACTCAAGAGTATCTAATATGGGCTTCAAAGGTGTCTACATTCGTACAAGATTACTCTTGGCAGAGTTGTAGATAGAAGGGTAATGACGCTTCACAAAATATTCAGAAAAGCGAAAACAATGCTGCATTGGCTGAGCACGTTAATTCTATGATCTGCCGACAACTTTTGTGAAGGATTAAGCAATTTTTTTTTCAGCTCGTCAAGCCCCCACCTCTGATTTAATCAGTGGAATTCTTATTATATTCTGATATAGCTTTGTTTAGAGTGTTTTTAGTAAATTGACTGAGACACACATGCAGTACATTCAAAATGATTGAATCGAATTTAAATTTGTATAATTACAAATAACCGATTTAATAATCATTTAAGTTTAACAAGGGTTAAAATGATTGAATAGTTTAAAAGAAAATGTTCATCATTGAATGATAGTAGGTTTTATGAAAAAAAGTTCACTTTCGCAGCTTATAGGTGTCACTTAGCTGCAAATAGTAGGTTCTGCTCCCGCTGATTGGTTCTGTGCAGATAGGTCCCTGGACTTCTCACTTCTCTGGTTAAGCTTAAAGGTGCAGCACGTTCCCATAACAATCAAGGAGTAACTGCCAAGCTGGTCCCGCGTTTCTACGTCAGTAAACTCCTCCACTCACTTTATTCCAGAGATTAGTACCTTGACTGGAACCAGCACCAACAAGCTAATCCTGGCTCACATTTTTTTGCTCAGATGAATGAAGTTAAGGCACTTGATTAGGCCTCTTACACGTGATCTTGGGGTCGTTACTTTATAAGATAATTCCCTCTATGACTCCGTGTGTTTCAGTTTCCTCAGCTACCTTATTAAAATGGTTTTCCTGAGCTATGTAAGTGTCGTAAATTTATTTTGAGAGAAAAGAGTCTTAGAAATAGTAGTCCGGTTTAGAGTGTAGAATGATGGTAAAAGGCTCAGTGATAGGAAAAGGTTAGCGAGTAAATATGATGCTCCACAGAGTGCTGGAGGAGAGTAAAGACAGTCTTATTTACGACAAATCGTTTCTCTCAATCTTCTCTTCCACTCTCCTGGTCAAACAATTATTTGCCAGTTTTCCAGACACACATCTGCGCTCACACCGATTTGGTGCTTCAGACACACAGACGACGTGGATACAACTATCTTAAACAAATATGAGAGATTTGGGCCTTGGTAGTCCAACACAGTACTATGTATGTTTATGCTGTGTATTAGCATTAAACTCAATCACAACATCCAACAGGGGTTACATAAAAATTATCATAAGTACAGAAAATACAATTAACAAGGTGAGGATGGGGGTAACGAAGATTGGTATCGACTAAGCCCTTCCCGCTTATTAGACAAATGTAAACCCAGTCCCAAGATAGATAGTTATCAGGAACATAGGTAATGTAACCTAACAATGAAGTTAATTACTCTGAAAGAGGTGTTACAATATTAGTTATGGTGGTAGACAAAAATACTGTTATCCCAATTGTGTCTTCCCTTTACTAAGCAAAGAAAAAAAAAGGGGGGGGGGAAGATGAAACAGAATTAACAAATTATCCCACTTAAACGAACAATGCCGGGTATACAGAAAAACGTATTACCCGGTAGGCAGTTGACAAATGGTTTCTGCAAAAATAAATCTCCTGTCATTCATACACTCTGTGAGGATCCACACTGATATACACCACACACTTACCGATTTCAGCATCAGACAATCCATAGCATGATATACACAGTAATTAAACTCTTTACATGTGAAAACTGTCTAGTCCTTCTATGTCCCGCCCCAGATAATGCGAGGTTTCACTGAGAGCAAATATTCCCGCTTATCGCCGGACTTGAAGTTCTAAGAGTTCTTGTGTTTTATTATAAAGAAACGAGTCTATGGGATGGCACTGACGCAGATCGACATAGGGGTGAAAAATGAGGTGATGGTATAATCCTTCGATGCGTGATGATAGCCACTGACCGGTAAAGTTTTTAATCCAGTGAGGAAAAACTAGGCTCGGTCACAGTCAGGTAAATCGGTATTCTCTCACATTTAGAGCCGTACATGAATTATTGCTACTGGCACTGTTCATCTTCCAGTTTATCTCACAGATTGAAATTTAAATTTGATGATAATATTTTAAATGTTCTTGGGTAGGCTTTCTTTCATGTAATTATGACAGCTAGGCCGCACCGGACCGCCACAAGATTAAATTTAAAAAAATGTCTCATCAAACTGTCTGGAAGTTTAAGAACCGAGTATGGAAACTCTCTGTATGATTTATTAATAATACTGGGATCGCAAAGGTGATCATTCGTGCACAGAAAAAGAAACACTCCAATTTGTAGCCACCAATTTCAGATGGGAATATAGCAACTTTCTACTAATAGCTAGTGAATCTTAAAAATCTCTGGCACTGAATGATAGCATGGCTTTCTAGTGGTCTGTATATATTTAAAATGGAATTAAAGATGAGGGGGGCATGAGAAAGTTGACACTTTTTTTAGATCTCAGGAGACTTTCGGGGATCTGACCGACAGACTAAAGAGAGATGCCGTCCCCTGGTTTCCCCGTTCGTTGCATCCGACATCTTCCCCCGTTCGCTTCGTCTGCGGTCGGTTTTGCGCTTAACATAGAGGTGCGAAAATTCTGCCATGAAAGCTTGCGTCTCGTTTCCGGGACCACTACTGCTTTGATCTCTCCCGCTCAACGTTCCTGAAACCACTTCCGTGTCTGTTTGATCCTGTTCCGCTCTCTCTGTTTGCAGTAGGCAACGCCCCCACTGCCCAAGTTAATGAAAATAACTTCATATCATTGCTCATGCGATGTCCGTGGGCGTGATTTAATCTTTCCTTAAATCAATGCGATGACCAGAATGACCGGTAGATAAACTGTCCACATATTAATCAGCCAACGTGTTGGCCATCTGCGTGGAACGGTTTCATAGCAATGAGTCCAGGTGAAAATAAATTCTCGTTAGATGAAGAGTTACCAAACTATTCGGGGGCTCTGGTGCTATACGAAGGGGTCGTTACAAAGGGTCGTGCTACAACGATTCAGGGCCAGCTGAGTTCGTCTGTGACAATCGTCCCCTCTTTTGAGACATGAAAACATATTTTCATGTTTAATTTCTGACAATGAAGCTGCCCTGATCGATAGCTTTTGGGTGATTGGTATGTTCAACTTCTTCCTCTTCGTCCGTAGTCCAGTTTCTACTCAGGAAATCCGCCCCGACATTCTGTCTTCCCGGAATATATTCCACTTTGAAAGAATAAACGCTTAAAAGAAGGGCCCATCGCATGATCCTTGCGTTAAATTCTTTATTGGCACCAAGAAAGGCTAACGGAGCGTGGTCTGTTTGAACCGTAAAAGATGTACCATAGAGAAACTCATGATGGCGTCTTATACCGTCAATCAGAGCGAGGCATTCTCTTTCGACTACGCTGTAGTTCCGCTCAGCTTTATTTAATTTCCGACTGCCATAGGCAACTGGAAATAGCATGTTTGGGTCCCTGTCATCGGCTTGAAGCAGTGTTGACCCAATGCCCTGACCTGACGCGTCGACCCGTAATACAACAGGTTTCTTGAGGTCAGGCAACCTCAAAATGGGGTATGCAGACAACTGTCCTTTCAAAGTGCTGTACGCGTGTTCGCACTTTTGATCCCAAATGACCTTATCAGGACAACCTTTCTTTGTGAGGTCCGTCAGAGGTGCCGTCAGTCCGTTGAAGTTCTGGATGTACTTCTGATAGTATGCACATAGTGATATGAAGGAACGTACGTCTTTCTTCGTTCGGGGTCTTTTTGCTGCCACTATTTTCTCCACGTTCTTCTGAACGGGCCAACAACAGCCGTGAGAAATAGTATGCCCCAGGAAGTCTAACTGTTCAAACCCGATGAGACATTTGCTAGGTCTGGCTGTGAGACCAGTTTCCTGTAGTCTCCTGAGGAGCATAGCAACTGTAGCAATATGTTCTTCGTAGGTTTCCGATGCAATTAATATGTCATCCATAAAATTATGGATATGGGGACTTTGCAAAGGTTCTAGAAGCTTCCTCATCATCCTGGTGAACACTCCTGGTGCGTTATGCAAGCCGAATGTCATCACATTAAATGTGTAATGTCCTCCACTAGTGCTGAAAGCTAACAAGGGTTTAATTTCCTCCTTGATTGGTATTTGATAGTAACCTTTACTGAGGTCAATCTTGGAGAAAATCCTTGCCTTGCTAAGCTTGGTGAACAACTCAGAAACAGTTTGGAGAGGTTCGGGCTGGAATTCCGTAACAGCGTTTAGCAGTCGGTAATCTATACACAGCCGAACTTCCTTATTGGGCTTCTGCAACAGCACTATACTGGAACTGTAAGGAGATGTAGACTCACTGATAATTCCTGCCTGACGCAGCTTGTCTATTTCTCCGCGAAGTGCATCAGCTTTAGCGTAAGGGATGGGGTAAACTCTGGTTCGAACAGGGGTCTCGTATGTTAATTTCATATCAAATTCGATGAGATTTGTTCGACCCGGTACATCCGTTAAGACTGCACTGTACTGTTTTAGTAGCGCCCTGGTTTCTGTTTGTTGTTCTAGTGAGAGATTGTCGCCGAACTTGACATCTTTAAAGGATTCTGTGGGTTGCAATGGATACTCCATGCAACCATCATCATCTTCCTCGTCTTCCGTTGCTATGGCGACAGCCAGGAGATGCTCGGAGGATGGCACCGGTCTTTCCAAATATTTCTTAAGCAGATTTATGTGGAAGACCTTCTCCTTTCCTTTGATGGAGATCTTGTAATTGGTACGTGAGATCTTTTAAAGGACGGTAAACGGCCCTTGCCATCCAATGCAAAGTTTATTGCTTCCGGTTGGAAGTAGCAACAAAACTTTCTCCCCTGGTTGTAGTTCTCTCTCTTTTGCAGCTTTGTTGTATCTTTTAGCGTGTTTAGCGCGGGCTTTCTTAAGGTTGGTTGTAGCTAGATCCCAACCTAGCTTTAACCTTTCCTTGAGCTCAGATACATACTTGCTTGCAGAGACGACTGTCTCGTCAGCCTTTTGGTCTGTCAGGGACCGAAGTAAGGCTTCTAGTGGCCCTTTAATAGGTCTGTCAAATAAAAGTGTAGCTGGCGCGAATCCCGTAGACGCTTGGGGAACCTCTCGGTAGGCGAATAAGGCAGCCGATAGATATAGGTCCCAGTCTTCCGGTTTCTCCTGACCCAGCTTACGTAACATGGTGGTGAGGGTGCCGTTAAAACGTTCCACGAGCCCATTTCCGGCCGGATGGTAGGGACTGGTGTGGATATGTTTGGCCCTCAAGATCTTAAAGATCTCCTCCATTAACAGGCTACGGAATTGGGATCCATTGTCCGTCAAAACTTGTTGAGGGAATCCCAACCGTGTAAAGATTTGCACGAGGGCTTCTGCGACATGCTTGGAATTTATGCATGGTAGCGGTACAGCTTCGGCCCACATTGTGCAAGTGTCGACTAAGGTCAGGATGAACCTGTTCCTTCTTTTGGTCCTTTCCAGGGGTCCAATGATGTCGACAGCAACCCGTTCAAATGGAGTACCCACTATTGGCATTTGCCCCATAGGTACTGGGGGTGTCAAGTGCTTTGGTGCTACCCGTTGGCACTGGGCGCAGGATTTCACATACCTGGTAATGTCAGAGTTCATTCCTGGCCACCAATAGTGGTTTTTTATTCGCTGAATAGTGGCGCTTTGTCCCATATGTCCGCTAAAGGGAAGAGAGTGCCCCATTTCTAAGATCTGGCTTCTGTACTGCGTCGGTACTAGGAGCTGGTTATTCCCCGTGTCCGGGTTGCCCCTTCTACGATACAATACGCCGTCCTTAGAAAAGATGTCTCCGTTGTGTCTAGGGTCCTTAGCCATGTGCAGTCTTTTAAAGCAGAGCTCCAGAGTAGGGTCCTTTTGTTGCGCCTCCTTCAGTTCATTCGGCAACAAATTTGGCGCAGGCTCCCTCTCCTTCTTGGCTTGCCCTCTTGTGGTTACCGCTGCCACAATCGGCTCCTTTGGTCTCCCAATAAACACATATCTACATCCCAGGATAACTGGGTAGATCGGATCATCCATTATGGCCGCTTTAATAACACCTCTGACAAAATCAGAGTGTATTTCTACCAGTGCGATAGGAAGCGTCCTGTGTGCATCACTCGTGAAAACTCCACTAAGTTTGGCGGTTTCCTCTGTCTCCTGACCGGGTTTGACTAGGTGCCTAGCGACAATACAACTAAAGCTTAGTCCAGTGTCAAAGAGACAAGTAGTTGAGGTACCATTCAAAATTACAGTTCCTCGTGTTGAGGGTCGGTCCCCCTCAGGTTGAGAATCACTGACATTGACTCTACCTTTCGAGCCTGTATGCAAACATCCAACGCGGTTTGGACCGGTTTGTTTGCCCTGATCAGACGTTCCTGGGGTAGGGGTCTTTCCTTTTCCTTGACCTTGGTGGCCGCGCTGCCACGTAGGCTTGGTGGGTTGATCAGAATTGTTGTTGGGGGGGTATCGGGTTTTGTAGAATTTCGATTTTTCCTGGGGAGGTCTCTGGGTATTATTTTCTCGTTGGTTATAATTCTGAGAGGAATTAGAAGAATAGGCTGACTGCTCTAGATTTTGTTTTCGAGATGGCTCATCTGTGGGTTTACGTTTAGTGCTGGGAAGTTCGGCCATTGCATTGGGATAGCGTTCGGCCTTATTGAGGATGTCCTCAAGTCTGACTGCGCCCTGTTCCGCCAAAAATCTACGGGTTTCGTTTGACAAAGTTGACTTTATCTGCTCCACAAGAACAAGTTCAAGGAGTCCCTCATATGTAAGAGGTAGGTCCGATAATTCGATGCACTTTATCAAATAGCCCGTGAGACGTGAAGAGAACTGTGAAAATGTTTCCGTGCTCTCTTTTCGGCTGTTCCTGAACATTTGCAGGAATTTTCGGGCGGTCATCTCAAACCGTTCTAGCAAGGCATTTTCAGCATGTCGTAATCATGTTGGTTCGATCCCAGCTTTGTGTATACGTCATAAGCATTAGCTTTTAGTGACGTTGAGAGCTTAAGTGCCCAGCGGGTACTCTCTAACCCATACAGATTCGCGAGCCTTTCGAATTTTTCTAGGTAGCTGTCAATTTTTTCATTAGGGCTAGGAAAAGATTCTAAAGCAAAAGACATCGCCGTTAATTGGGCAGACTGAGTGCTGGAGAGATCCATTGACTGGGGCGAAGACGGCTCTCCGTTATTCGGAGTAGAGGCGCCCCGACTCTCTAAAGCCTTAAGCGCCAGTTCATGTTGTCTTTCTCGCTCTCTCTCTCTTTCCCTGCGAGCTTCCATCTCTGCCTCAATTTTCTTCTGCTCCAATTGACGATCGTCCTCTTCTTTCTTCCTAGCTTCTGCCCTCTCTTCTCTCTCTTTTTCTTCCTTCCTCTCAGCTTCTGCTCTTTGTTTCTCTTCCTTCCTCTCTGCTTCTGCTCTTTGTTGCTCCGCGTCATATATTTCCAGTTCCTGGTTGATAAACAGGTTTGCAGCTTCTGTGTCTAGTCCTGCCTCTTTCGCTTCCAGCCTCAGGATGGATCTCATCTTTATCCTTTCTGCCATTGTTAAAGAATAAGATGTAGTATGACTAGAGAATAGTAGGAAAGAACAAGAAGGGAAAAAAATCAAAGCCGCTACGAGAAAAACCGAAAATAAAAACAATTTACTTAATGACCTCGTGTGTTAACTTATCACCGCTATTATTGTCACTTAAGACTTTTAACGCAAGCAACTATGCCAATTAATTGGTAAGTTACACTAGAAAAAAATCTACTATTACTAACAGTAGAGAAAGATTTATATTAAAACAATTTAAAAGGGAAAAAAAATTTTTAAAAATTTCCCCGAAAATTTTAATTCTCTAACAACAAACTCCGTCCCTGAAGTCAATTATGAGATGAGACGTAGTTAACTTAATTTTTAAAAATCAGAACAATCCGTCTTTAGCTTAGCTCAACTCAAACGCTTCAAAAACCTTTAGTGACTGTAAAACCAGTCACGCGATCCCAGCGAATCTTATAAAGAAAAATTTTAATTTATTCTGCCAGACGATAATTTAGCAACCCGAATTTATGATTATCCGTACTTTCTACTGCTGTGGAAAGAAAACAACCTGTAAGTATGCTGTGTGGACGACCCAAATACTAAAAGGCGTTGTCTAGGGGTGTAATTAATTATTTATTTATTTCCCTAAATCACAAAGACAGATCACTCACACTCTATCTATTTAGACCCAGACTTAGATCAGACTCAAAATATCTTTATCTCGGCGAGCCAGCCAAATATTGTCGTAAATTTATTTTGAGAGAAAAGAGTCTTAGAAATAGTAGTCCGGTTTAGAGTGTAGAATGATGGTAAAAGGCTCAGTGATAGGAAAAGGTTAGCGAGTAAATATGATGCTCCACAGAGTGCTGGAGGAGAGTAAAGACAGACTTATTTACGACAAATCGTTTCTCTCAATCTTCTCTTCCACTCTCCTGGTCAAACAATTATTTGCCAGTTTTCCAGACACACATCTGCACTCACACCGATTTGGTGCTTCAGACACACAGACGACGTGGATACAACTATCTTAAACAAATATGAGGGATTTGGGCCTTGGTAGTCCAACACAGTACTATGTATGTTTATGCTGTTTATTAGCATTAAACTCAATCACAACATCCAACAGGGGTTACTGTAGCGGGAGGTTATTTAAATTTATTTATTATGTAAGAGTATGCCAGTAAAGAGTTCTGACCTTACAAGTAATACCCCAGTCTTAGAAATAAGCACTGGTGTATTGTTATCATAACAATAGTCAGACTGTGAAAACCCTGGCCCAGTTGGTAAGAAGTAGTACCAGGATTTAAGGTGTCTCCTCCCTGTGACTATCTTATGATTACTTATATGCTAGGGGATAAGTAAAATGTACATTCACTGAACCCACAAAATGGAAAAAGTGAATAAATCCTCAGGTACAGTTAAAATAGTTTAATAATTACACTAATATTCTATTTCTACTAGTTGGAAAAGAGTATACACATATATATATAAAAATATTCACACAATTACTATTATTGTCTGTTTAGACTTCAAGATCTTAAAGGATAAAGTTACTGAAATCACTGTTATTAGTCCTTTGAATTTTAGGATAACTGTCATCAGTTGACTGAGTTTATGTATGGTTACTTATTGTTTTCAACTATTGGCTGTTTCACATGTATAGGTGGTCAGTGTCAAACAGGACACTTATCTTTCCAACTTGATACTGCGGAAACTGTCCTTTGCTGATAACAGACTTGGTAGGCCCAACAGTAGGGATGCCAATGACCAGTTGAAGTTCACTCTTTGAGGTCCTGCACTTTTGTGGGATGGCCTCGGATGAACTGCACCGGCTTCTGATACTGGACAGTCTGGTTTGAGTTATTTCATGGAACCCTCAGACTTCAGATACTGAACTTAAAAATGTTTCTGGCGATCCGCTCACAATTCATGGATAGTGGCGAAACTCCCTCCAGTCTGGCTCAAACCTCTTTCGTTGTGTACCTCTCTCAGTTTACCGATCCGCTACTTATACGCAAAGCGCGGACGTATCGGAGAGTACCGACGTCACAGCCTAAACCTAACCTGAAAAATCCTTCCCGAACCGTGATTTCAGCCGATCTGTGCGTCGACTGAAATTTTGCCTTTCTCATTCTCAGCATATATAATATCCATATTGTTCCATCTTATCTAGTTTTATACAGCTGATAAAACTCTATCTTCCTATCCATGTAAATTCCCAAACTGTTATATGTGGATTTTAATATTTCGAACAGAAGTGGGTTTACCAGCTGTTAGCGTAACTGTGGGCAGCCGAAATACGCATATATCTCCGAAAATGAGAACTTCCTACCGTTCCTTCTTATATGCAGTTATACACAATCCTTCCCTGTACTGAAATGTAAAATCCTTTTCATACGGATTCCCTTCTGTTGTTATTTATCGTTGGCGATTTCCTCTGTCCGATACACATTTCGCTGATACGCCGCCATTTTGAAAGCGGTCACTCGATCGTAGATGGGTTTATAAATCTAACTGAACTCATTTGCAATGACTTGAAACCAATTTCGCGACATAGCTCCCCCATATTTTAAGCTGGATGATATCTAGCTTAACTATTGGGTACAAGACAATTGCAAATCGACCATTCCGAGGTTAGTTTTCCTTCCTTCTATCCTCCTCAAGCTCTGTGGGATAACGACTAAGAAAATCTGCGCCCACATTCTGTTTTCCAAGAATATATTCATCCTTTACTATCTCTCTTCTTCCTGTACGGCTTTTCATCCAGGCTCTTACTGCTGGTGAAACGGGGTCGGTAGGTTTCCCATGAAGTTTACCGCCCTCTTTTCGTTGATAGTTGGATGTGGTTTTCCCTCGCAAATCCGTAGGTGTTTGTTTTTCGCTACGTGATTTGTTCCTTTTTTCCAGCGCATGGGGTTCAGACTGCCATTGAACCTGTGTGGGATGTTTCCTTTCCCCTCCCGTGCAAATCTCAGGAGTACCCCTGATTGCTGGTTTGCTTGTAGATTTTTGATGAAGACTCTTCCGTCGACTTTCTGAATCTACATAGGTGCACTCTGGACAGGAATTTACATACTGATTTATGTCTTCCGTAATACCTGGCCAGTAGAACTGGGTGGCTATTCTTTGTTTTGTGGCACCATTACCCAGGTGTTCACTCAAAGTTGATATGTGTCCCCAGCCTATAACCTTATTCCTATAGGTGGATGGTACAACGATTTGACCATGACTTTTCGTCCCTCTTCCAGCTTTCCTGTACAAGAGTCCATGTTCCATATAGAAATGTCCTTTCCTTGGAGCTTTATGTGTTTTTGATAATTTGCCAAAACAAGGCTTCAACGTGCTGTCTGCTTCTTGAGCCCGTTTCATTTCAGTTGAATGAAATTTTACGTTGGTGTCCCTCTCTATGTTCCTGGAGTCAGCCTTGGTCTGGATTCCTGCCATAACCATAGGTTTTACGGGGTCTCCTAAGAAAACATATTTACGCCCCAACATTAGTGGGTAAAAGGGATCATCTATCACAGCTGCATTTATCTCCCCTTCCACATAGCGACAACTGACATGAATCTTTGCTATGGGTAATGTAAGGGGTGATGTTCCTTTTAGTGGCCCTTGAATCTCTACTGTTTCTGTGGTGATTTGTTCAGGGCACACCAGAGATGCACACACGACTGCGTCATAGGACAAACCTGTGTCATACATTCCTGTGACTTGTTTGCCATTCACAGTCACTATCTCCTGGGTAGGTGGGTGATGGAGGCTATTCTGACTCACAGTCAGTTCCTTCCTAACAGAAGTCCTCACCTGTAAACATGCAGCATGATGAAGGGGTTTTTTCCTCCAACATTCATCAGTGTTGTGGTTGCTCATCTTACAAAATTTGCACCACTTATCTCCCTGTTTGTAGGGTTTCTTTTCCTGAGTCTGAGGGTTCTTGTCCTTATTATCCAATCTTTGCTTGTATCTGTATGGTTGATCCATCTGGTCAAAATCGGTATTCTGCGGTGGTGGCTTATATCCTTCTACCTGCTTCCTTTTCGTTCCTACTAGTTCAGCTTGAGCTGCTTGGTATCTCTCTGCACATTTCAAAATGTCTTCCAGCCTCTCTGCTCCTTGTTCCATAAGGAATTTCCTCATTTCTTGAGACATGGAATCTTTCACTTGCTCTAACATAACCATTTCTTTCAGATCCTCGTAGGTTTTCTGATACTTACCTAAACTACTCCATTTCAACAAATACGTTTCTAGCCTAGCTGAGAACTGGTTATATGTTTCTCCAGGTAGAGGTTTAGAAGTTCTAAATTTCTTCCTATATGCCTCAGAGTTCTTTTCATACCGGATCAGTAAGGCTTGCTTTAGTATCTCATAATTTTCCTGATCTTCTTTGGGGAGTTTCAGAAACACATCATATGCAATACCTCTCAATCCCTGGGATAACTTTAAACTCCATTTCTCCTTTTCCAGTCCATATGTAGAGGCTAGCCTTTCATACCTATCCAGGTATGACTCAATTGCGTCCTCCTTTTCAACAAATGGATCTAGGTGGAAGTTCATGGCTCCATTTGCTGTGTTCTGAAAAGAGCTATTCGCAGAATGAGGTGAGCTATTACCATGGGTGATAGTCCCAGCCTGAAGTTCAAGATCAAGCTGTCTCATTTTCAGCTCATGGTCTCTCTCTGCTTGTAACCTCCTTTCTTCTCTCTCAGCTTCTAATTTCTTGGCTTCTCTCTCCGCTTCTAATTTCTTGGCTTCTATCTCTGCTTCTAATTCTAATTTCTTGGCTTCTCTCTCTGCTTCTAATTTCTTGGCTTCTCTCTCTGCTTCTAATTGCTTCGCTTCTCTCTCGGTGTACTTTTCACATTCCGTCGTGACATACCGGATCAGAGCGTCACCATCCATGCCAAGCTCTTTTCCCACCTGCAGTGTAGCAGACCTAAATTTGACCAAGTCAGCCATGATGTATCTGTAGTCTAGTAGGGCAAGTGATCTTACTCAAACTAATTTACTACAATATAATTAACTTAGTTAAAATTAAAGTTAATTAAACTGACTTCACCATATATGAAACAGCTTTCTTTATCTGTACTCAATGGTACTCCTAAAAATATAATTATTTCCTACTATGTTACTCTTTCCAAAAAATTTACAAGACAAAATTTTCTACACAGCAGAAATAGAAAGTTGGCTCAGGAATATCAAAGATATATCCCGCAGACGAGCCCCCACTGTAGCGGGAGGTTATTTAAATTTATTTATTATGTAAGAGTATGCCAGTAAAGAGTTCTGACCTTACAAGTAATACCCCAGTCTTAGAAATAAGCACTGGTGTATTGTTATCATAACAATAGTCAGACTGTGAAAACCCTGGCCCAGTTGGTAAGAAGTAGTACCAGGATTTAAGGTGTCTCCTCCCTGTGACTATCTTATGATTACTTATATGCTAGGGGATAAGTAAAATGTACATTCACTGAACCCACAAAATGGAAAAAAAAGTGAATAAATCCTCAGGTACAGTTAAAATAGTTTAATAATTACACTAATATTCTATTTCTACTAGTTGGAAAAGAGTATACACATATATATATAAAATTATTCACACAATTACTATTATTGTCTGTTTAGACTTCAAGATCTTAAAGGATAAAGTTACTGAAATCACTGTTATTAGTCCTTTGAATTTTAGGATAACTGTCATCAGTTGACTGAGTTTATGTATGGTTACTTATTGTTTTCAACTATTGGCTGTTTCACATGTATAGGTGGTCAGTGTCAAACAGGACACTTATCTTTCCAACTTGATACTGCGGAAACTGTCCTTTGCTGATAACAGACTTGGTAGGCCCAACAGTAGGGATGCCAATGACCAGTTGAAGTTCACTCTTTGGGGTCCTGCACTTTTGTGGGATGGCCTCGGATGAACTGCACCGGCTTCTGATACTGGACAGTCTGGTTTGAGTTATTTCATGGAACCCTCAGACTTCAGATACTGAACTTAAAAATGTTTCTGGCGATCCGCTCACAATTCATGGATAGTGGCGAAACTCCCTCCAGTCTGGCTCAAACCTCTTTCGTTGTGTACCTCTCTCAGTTTACCGATCCGCTACTTATACGCAAAGCGCGGACGTATCGGAGAGTACCGACGTCACAGCCTAAACCTAACCTGAAAAATCCTTCCCGAACCGTGATTTCAGCCGATCTGTGCGTCGACTGAAATTTTGCCTTTCTCATTCTCAGCATATATAATATCCATATTGTTCCATCTTATCTAGTTTTATACAGCTGATAAAACTCTATCTTCCTATCCATGTAAATTCCCAAACTGTTATATGTGGATTTTAATATTTCGAACAGAAGTGGGTCTACCAGCTGTTAGCGTAACTGTGGGCAGCCGAAATACGCATATATCTCCGAAAATGAGAACTTCCTACCGTTCCTTCTTATATGCAGTTATACACAATCCTTCCCTGTACTGAAATGTAAAATCCTTTTCATACGGATTCCCTTCTGTTGTTATTTATCGTTGGCGATTTCCTCTGTCCGATACACATTTCGCTGATACGCCGCCATTTTGAAAGCGGTCACTCGATCGTAGATGGGTTTATAAATCTAACTGAACTCATTTGCAATGACTTGAAACCAATTTCGCGACAGTTACATAAAAATTATCATAAGTACAGAAAATACAATTAACAAGGTGAGGATGGGGGTAAAGAAGATTGGTATCGACTAAGCCCTTCCCGCTTATTAGACAAAGGTAAACCCAGTCCCAAGATAGATAGTTATCAGGAACATAGGTAATGTAACCTAACAATGAAGTTAATTACTCTGAAAGAGGTGTTACAATATTAGTTATGGTGGTAGACAAAAATACTGTTATCCCAATTGTGTCTTCCCTTTACTAAGCAAAGAAAAAAAAAGGGGGGGGGGGAGATGAAACAGAGTTAACAAATTATCCCACTTAAACGAACAATGCCGGGTATACAGAAAAACGTATTACCTGGTAGGCAGTTGACAAATGGTTTCTGCAAAAATAAATCTCCTGTCATTCATACACTCTGTGAGGATCCACACTGATATACACCACACACTTACCGATTTCAGCATCAGACAATCCATAGCATGATATACACAGTAATTAAACTCTTTACATGTGAAAACTGTCTAGTCCTTCTATGTCCCGCCCCAGATAATGCGAGGTTTCACTGAGAGCAAATATTCCCGCTTATCGCCGGACTTGAAGTTCTAAGAGTTCTTGTGTTTTATTATAAAGAAACGAGTCTATGGGATGGCACTGACGCAGATCGACATAGGGGTGAAAAATGAGGTGATGGTATAATCCTTCGATGCGTGATGATAGCCACTGACCGGTAAAGTTTTTAATCCAGTGAGGAAAACTAGGCTCGGTCACAGTCAGGTAAATCGGTATTCTCTCACATTTAGAGCCGTACATGAATTATTGCTACTGGCACGGTTCATCTTCCAGTTTATCTCACAGATTGAAATTTAAATTTGATGATAATATTTTAAGTGTTCTTGGGTAGGCTTTCTTTCATGTAATTATGACAGCTAGGCCGCACCGGACCGCCACAAGATTAAATTTAAAAAAATGTCTCATCAAACTGTCTGGAAGTTTAAGAACCGAGTATGGAAACTCTCTGTATGATTTATTAATTATACTGGGATCGCAAAGGTGATCATTCGTGCACAGAAAAAGAAACACTCCAATTTGTAGCCACCAATTTCAGATGGGAATATAGCAACTTTCTACTAATAGCTAGTGAATCTTAAAAATCTCTGGCACTGAATGATAGCATGGCTTTCTAGTGGTCTGTATATATTTAAAATGGAATTAAAGATGAGGGGGGCATGAGAAAGTTGACACTTTTTTTAGATCTTAGGAGACTTTCGGGGATCTGACCGACAGACTAAAGAGAGATGCCGTCCCCTGGTTTCCCGTTTCCCCGTTCGTTGCATCCGACATCTTCCCCCGTTCGCTTCGTCTGCGGTCGGTTTTGCGCTTAACATAGAGGTGCGAAAATTCTGCCATGAAAGCTTGCGTCTCGTTTCCGGGACCACTACTGCTTTGATCTCTCCCGCTCAACGTTCCTGAAACCACTTCCGTGTCTGTTTGATCCTGTTCCGCTCTCTCTGTTTGCAGTAGGCAACGCCCCCACTGCCCAAGTTAATGAAAATAACTTCATATCATTGCTCATGCCACCCGTGTGTTACCGGGGCCCGAAAGGGGAGCGAAGAATAGTAACACTGTCCCCTGCCAAGCATGTCGTAGAAAGCGACTAAGGAGGGTTGGGCATGGGGCCGGTGACCCCATCCTGTAAAAAATTTAAACCACAAAAAACTTCAACAAATATGGACAAGTCAAATAAAGAAAATAAAACACAGCCATCCAAGACAGGGGAAGATCCTCTCGTGGGGAGGCGTATGATGCAACACAGAGAAAGCCGAAAGGAGTCTGTGTTGCTGACTAACCTTCTTTCTTCTAGGAGAACTTCCAGATTTGGCACCTGGAATGTTCGGACATTAAACGAACAAGGGAAAGTGGCGCAAGTGGCAGCAGAAATGAGGGAATACAAAATTGAGGTTTTGGGAATGTGTGAAACAAAGTGGAAGGGGGTAGACAGGAAGAAACTCATCACAGGTGAATTGGTGCTGTCCTCAGGACATGAAGACGAAAGTTCACACCACAGTGAAGGGGTAGCTCTTATGTTATCTAAAGAAGCACAGAAAGCACTCATTGAATAGGAAGCTGTTGGACCCAGAATAATAACAGCTACTTTCTAAACAGCTAAAAAGAAAATTCATGTAAATGTCATCCAATGTTATGCACCAACAAATGACAAAGAAGAGTCTGTGAAAGAAGCATTTTATACTAAACTACAGGAAATTATGGATAAAGTAAAAAAGAAGAGACATCACAATTTTGATGGGTGACATGAATGCAAAGATAGGTACAGTCAACACCGGATTTGAAGAAGTCATGGGAAAACATGGGCTAGGAGTAATGAATGAAAATGGAGAACTATTCGCAAACTTCTGTGCTTCAAATCAACTGGCTATAGGAGGAAGCATGTTTCCACATAAGAGAATACACAAGGCAACATGGATATCACCAGACCATAGAACAGAAAATCAGATTGATCATATATGCATAAACAAGAAGTTTAGATCATCATTGCAGGATGTTAAGGTATATAGAGGAGCAGATGTGGCATCAGATCACCATCTTCTGATAGCCAAAGTAAAAATGAAACTCAAGAGATATGCAACAATGCAAAATTATAGACAACAGTATAATGTAGGACAGCTAAGAAATCAAGAAACAAGAGACAAATTTGCGGTCACAGTATCCAACAAATTCCAAGTGCTCCAACAGCTGGAAGATGTAGAGAATACAGAAGACTATTGGCAGCAGGTCAAAACTGTAGGAGACATGTGAAGAAATACTGGGGAAAAGGGAAAGACAACAAAAAGCATGGATAACAACAGAAACCATCAATAAGATAAAAGACAGAAAAAACAAGAAAGCAGAGTTAAACACAAGCAAAACCAGAAGTTCCAAAGCCAAAGCTCAAGAAGTGTACACAGAAGCAAACAAAGAAGTAAAAAGAAGTATCAAAAGAGACAAGAGGAAGTATATTGAGGAGTTGGCAAGAGTGGCAGAAGATGCTGCAGCCAAAGGAAATATGAGAGAACTGTATAGCAGCACAAAGAAGCTAACAGGGAAATACAAGCAAACAAGTTGCCTCATAAAAGACAAGAATGGGAAACTGCTCAGCAATATACAAGAGCAAATGAAGAGGTGGACAGAATATTTTGGGGACCTTCTCAATAGACCAGCTCCACAAAACCCGCCGGACATCCAGCCAGCAGAAGAAGAGCTACAAATTAACGGTGAAAGACCAACGAAGGAAGAAATAAAGAAAGCCATAAAGCTTCTAAGAGATGGAAAAGCATCTGGACCTGATGGCATTCCAGCAGAGGCCATCAAAGCAGATATCGACACGGCTACAGAGATGTTATATAAATTACTTGGTAAAGTCTGGGAAAAGGAGAGATACCAGCAGAATGGAAGGAAGGATATCTGGTTAAGTTGCCTAAGAAGGGAAATTTACAAGAGTGCACAAATTATAGAGGAATAATGTTACTATCAGTGCCAGGAAAAGTATTAAACAGGATTATCCTTGAGAGATTAAAAGAGTCCATAGACAAGAAACTGAGAGATGAACAAGCAGGTTTTCGACAAAATAGATCATGTACAGACCAGATAGCCACTTTGAGAATAATAGCTGAACAAAGTCTGGAATGGAATTCACCACTATACATCGGATTTGTGGACTACGAAAAGGCATTTGACAGTGTAGACAGAGAATCACTTTGGAAATTGTTGAGGCATTATGGAGTTCCCCTGAAGATCATTAATTTAATAAAGAAAACATATGAAGACATGACATGCGGAGTTCTTCACGAAGGACAGCTTACAGAACCGTTTGGGATAAGAACAGGAGTGCGACAGGGATGTCTCTTGTCTCCATTTCTTTTCTTGCTGGCAATAGATTGGGTTATGAGATCATCGGCAACACACAACAGAAATGGAATCCAGTGGACTCTGACTAAGCAGTTGGATGATCTGGATTTTGCTGATGACTTGGCTCTTCTGTCCCATAGCCGTAATCAGATGCAGGACAAATTGAAAACACTCGATGAGAGGTCACAGCAATTGGGTCTGAAAATACATAGGGAAAAGACAAAAATAATGCGAATAAATGCAGGTAATGATAACAGGGTTGAACTTGAAGAGACACCAATGCAAGATGTAGAATCATACACATATCTTGGCAGTAATATAGACAAAGTTGGAGGGACAGACAGCGATATCAAAATAAGAATACAAAAGGCAAGAGGAGCTTTCATTGCATTGGGAAATATATGGAGATCAAGAGAAATAGGATCCAACACGAAAATAAGAATCTTCAACTCAAATGTGAAGTCAGTCCTATTGTATGGCTCAGAGACATGGAGAACAACAAAGACAACAACCAAAAAGCTACAGACTTTCATAAATGGGTGCTTGCGTAGAATAGAGGGATTAAAATGGTATGACAAGGTTACCAACGTGGAACTGATGACAAGAACTAGACAAGTGCCAGTGGAACAAGAAATGAGAAGAAGACGATGGCGATGGATAGGACACACACTGAGGAAACCTGTTGATAGCATTACAAGGCAGTCCTTGTTCTGGAACCCCCAGGGCAAGAGAGGCAGAGGAAGACCAAGAAGTACATGGAGAAGAGAGTTGGAAACAGAGGTGAAAATGATGAGGAGAACATGGAAAGAACTTGAGATGATGGCACGTGACAGGAGGACTTGGCATGTGTTTGTTGAAGGCCTATGCTCCTTTGGGAGTGGAGGGTTATGAATTGCTCATGCGATGTCCGTGGGCGTGATTTAATCTTTCCTTAAATCAATGCGATGACCAGAATGACCGGTAGATAAACTGTCCACATATTAATCAGCCAACGTGTTGGCCATCTGCGTGGAACGGTTTCATAGCAATGAGTCCAGATGAAAATAAATTCTCGTTAGATGAAGAGTTACCAAACTATTCGGGGGCTCTGGTGCTATACGAAGGGGTCGTTACAAAGGGTCGTGCTACAACGATTCAGGGCCAGCTGAGTTCGTCTGTGACAGTAAGTCCTTCAAGATTGTTCCACAAAATCCGGTCTGATAAATGGAAATTCTGAATTCTAATTTCTGGCAAGTCTGGTTGTGTCTTGGGAAGCGATTTCTCACAGTGTCTTAACACTGAAACGCGTCAGGTTATATTTATGTCCTGCCCCCGCATCTGTTTGTTATCAAGCTACTCAGGCTCCAATCATTTCAAACAAAAATGTTGGGTGGGGTAATTTCTAAATATTTCGACATGGAATAATTTTGCGCGTGATGCAAAGGTTACGTTTCCCATATATGGCAATCAAACCTCCGATGCCTTGTGTGCCAACTCACAAACACATTGGTAAACTCTCTCAGCAATGTGTGTAAGATCGAAAGTAATCTTATAAGTCCTATCTGTCCAAAATGTGCCATCCCGTATTACCCGCCTGGCGACGAGCGCAGTCTCGCCTTATCAGCAATTAAGCAAATACGCTGAGCGATTTTAGTGTTTAATCTGTAGTCTAATGTCGACTGCACTCGCGATTAGCCAACATGGGTGACGTTAATATTATCTCTGCTGCTCCTTGCAAAGCTTTAGGGAAGGGACGAGTAACAAACAGACGTGATGACTTATCTCTGAGAGGGGTGTAAGAAGGAAAATGCAAAATATCTGCTATAGAGGACAGAGAAAGAAACAGGTGCGACTCGGAAAAAATCGCAATAAAATCAGTAAAAAAAAATGTAACTGATTATTGCCATAGTGAAAGAGAGCTCGGAAAGAGGTCGCCCTAAATTCCATCTTGTGACATTAAAAATGGAGGTAAAGGATCCCGTTACACGCCTATTGAGGCATATTGGGAATACGGTGGGAAAGCCCGTATTTTCTTGACCCTCGACACACTAGGGGTGATGTGGTCAGCATGACGCCGGCCGCCTTAACCTTCCCAGAGTTGTTCTGGTACCCAGTTCATGAGGCTGGGTGAACCCCGGAGCCGTTTGCGGTCTAAAAAATCCCACCTCAACTGGGGGTCGAACCATGGACCACCGAGCTAGGAAGCTAGTGCACTAACCACTGCGCTACCGCGGCTCCCTGATTGGTATTAGTATCATATATATTCCGTATTGAATTAATGTTGTCAATGTTCTATTTTGTACACATATATTTGAATTCTGAGTGTTACGTTGCTTTTATGATTCGCCTTTTGATATTTCTAGCATGTCTCGCACACCAGAATTTGGATCGTGCACCGACAAGTGGTGCGTGCACCCTTTATTAAGAAGCACTGGGCTCAACCATTACACATATCCTGCGAAACATCTCCCCCCCCCCCCCACACACACACACACAAGAACACTGACTACGCCTGACGCCAAAACATTAAAAATAAAAAAATTAAATGCACAGACAGTGCTGAATCTAACATGCGGTAATAACTCAGTCTCACTGCACTATTTCTGATAGTGCCAAATCACATCGAGTTCACCCATTTACTTCATGTAGAGCAGTGTTTATGCAGTTATGGCAGTCGCGTACCACTTGGGAGGATGGTCAAAACATACAAGGACCACCAGTTTCAGGGAGGTAAGCCGGTGTACCAACTATTGAGAAACATAATCTGAACTTGTGTGACGTCGCCACATGACTTGTAACTCAGTTCAAGTGGCCAAAGAAAATTATTTATAAATGAATTATTCGGTAAAAATTATTCTTTGAACACGTATATTGAAGTTAGTTTTCTATTTACTGAGATATTTGACGTCTTTAATTTTTTTTTAAAAATTTAATTATAATTTTTCAAAATAAAGTTGGGACTTTAGTGACTATAAGTCAGCTTATTTACGTGTTTTATTCAATAATTCAAACTTAACTCGAAAACAATCGATAATAAATTTACGTAATTTAGATGAATAATCTACTTGCGTATTTGCAAAAGGTATTTTTTTTTTCAGAGCTGAATAAAATAATTCAGAATATGTAGATAACTGACTAGGAAGTACCAGGTCAACCTCCATAAATTTTAAAATAAAATATTTATTTGTAAAAAAAATTATACTTTGAACAATAACTATTTTAATCACATCAAATACTTGTAGGTACAGATAACTATTTTAATAACATCAATGTGAGTGATGATACTGTTTAAAATCTTTGACCAAGGTATCTATATCCGGTTCAATTGCGGACATCTTGAGACGTAGGTCAGCTTCCACATTCAGTCGGTTTTTTTTTTTTTTTGCGCTTTATTTCAGCCAAATTTTAAAAATCAAATTCACAGTTATAGGTTGTCGGAAATAGTAACAAGTGTTTCATAGCTCTGTCGGATAATGCTGGATATTCAGCTCGAACATGGACCCAGAAGTTCTGAAGAGATGTTTCATTGAAACATACCTTCAGAGCTCTTGTCAGAAGCTAAGTCGACGAGCATATCACACTCACAAGGTGGAAGGTCGAAACTATCAATTTGAGAGATAGCTGCAAATGGATTCCTAATCCACTCTTTGGTTGCGTTCGGCTCTGGAAAGTATTCCTTCAAATTTTGTTGCAGCATTTGTATGTGTGTTTTAAATGTTCCCAATAATTCATCATCGATTTCTTCTTCCGACGAGGCAAGAAAATCACCCAGTGTTGGGAATGAATCGAACTCAAAGCCAGCGTACTTCAGTGTGGAAAAGCAAATTTTTTTACTCACTGCCCATTTCTTCGCACAGCACGCTGAAAAGGCGTACATTCAGGGGCCGCGATTTAATCGTGTTAACAATGTTCACCACTTCTTTTAACACAAATTCAAGTTCGGGTGGCACTTTTTTCACCGCCAACTGTTCTGTGTGAATATAGCAATGTGTGGAGTTGCATTCAGGCGCAATCTCTTTTATACGTACAGCTACGCCCTTTCTTACCGCACACATAGCTGGTGCTTCATCAGTGCTTATAATCACACAAATAGTATTTAGATATGAAACACAGACGAATATGTTAGGTTAGCCGACAACGGTTCCGTACACGTTCAAACGAGGCAAGTAGGCCTATCTGGCAAGTGTAAACAAATGTAGGAGTGGGGAAGGCAAGTACGCGACGCAACTCGATTCGATCACGAAAATACTCGCGCAGCTCAAGTGTCTGGCGGACAGTCAATTTTCGAATATCCGCGACGGCTTTTCCCCCTGAAATCGTCAAACAGCCTGAATACCACCTTTTGGACGGTCGCGTACCACCGATGGTACGCGTACCACACTTTGAGAAACACTGATGTAGAGGTTATTTTTCTTCTTCTTCTTCTTCTTCCTCGTTCGCCCTCAGACTTCCACATTTATGACTCTAATAAAGGCAGCAGTCAGCTCAAGGTTCCCGACATCTCCAAACAGTTTTTCGTTGACAGATGTGGGTTGTTGCCATATGCTACCCCGTTCATTACTGTAGGTTGGGCAGTACTGCAGCAGGTGTTCGACTGTCATCGGGCTGGTACCGCAGGTGCAGAGATCTGTTGCACCAATTTCGTATTTGTGGTACAGATGGTATCTCAATCTGTTGTGTCCAGTGCGTAGTCGAAAAATGATGACCTGTTCTTTTCTGGATAGTTGATGATATGCGTCATTTTTCAAATGTCCCGGGTGCTCTCTTTCCCATTTGGACTTGAATGTAGCCTTTATAGTGGTCTTTGCCGTTGCGTAAGTTGTCTCTATATCATTTTGCTGTAAGGCACCTCCTTCTTTAGCAAGTCTATCTGCCTCTTCATTTCCTGGTATGTTGCAATGGGCTGGTATCCACTGGATAGTGCACTTCTTGAAGCATTCGGCCAGTCTTTCAAGAGAGATTATCAGATCTTTCAATCCTTTAGTTTGGTGGCTCTTCAGCGCTGATATTATTGAGAGGGCATCTGAAAAGATTACTATCTGTTTTTCTGCCTGTGCTTTGCATTCAATAAGAGTTTCAGCTGCCTGTTTCAGGGCTTCTGCTTCAGCACAGAAGTTGTTGCAGTATTTTCCAGTGGCAATTGCCATAGAGTGAATTCTATTCTTTAATTTTATGAGGATGCCGGCACCCCCATTTTCAACTGCATTTGTTGCCGAACCATCAGTATATGCATGTGTCCAAAGCTTCGCTGGAAATGTTTGGTCAATATACTTGGTTGCTATACACTTTCTTTGTGTTTCTGTCTGTGTTCCCTTACCTTCAATGCCTCGAATATCAGATTTTAACTCAGGAAAGCATCTTATTTTCCACAGTGGGATAGTTGAGCTTGTTGGGATTTTCTTTGCAACTGAGCTAGCTAGTATGGTATTATTGTTAATTTTTTCTTTTGCTTGGGCGACAAAGTTAGTTCGCTTGAGCCTGCCTCTTCCTAGCCTATTCATTCTTTGGTACATGGGGTGTCCTTCGAGCCTCTTAAATTTTTCAGCTTGTTTTAAGACTCTGCTGTCACGTCTATCCTCCATTGACTGTAGCCCTGTGATGTTTTCCATATGGTTGATTTGTGTAGACTTTAGGGCCCCTGTTATAATACGTGCTGCTTGGTTTTGGAGTCTGTTTACTCTGTCAAAATTTGACTTTGCTGCCGTCGACCAAGCTGTGATGCCATATTCTATAGCAGGTCTGACTCTGCCTGTGTACAGCTTTTTGAGGATATTCTCATCAGCACCCCATGTGGTACCTGCTAACTTTTTCATGATGGCCATGCGAAGTTTTGCCCTTAGCTGTATTTTGTTAATCTGTGATTTCCATGTCATTCGGCGGTCTAGTGTGATTCCTAAGTATGTTGGTGTTTCATCTCCTCGTACTGCCTGTCCATTTAATTGCAGCTTTGCTTGCTGTGGTTTATTTGACAAGGTAAAAATAGTGTGTGTAGTTTTTTGTTCATTTATTTTGAGCAACCACTTTTTGGACCAACTTTCAAGGGCTAGCAGTGAATCCTGCATGCGCACTCTTGCTGTGGAGATGTATTGTTCTGAAGTCCACATGGCCAGGTCATCAGCGTAGAGGGAGTTGTGGACATTCTTGTGGATGTTTTCTGTTATATCATTTATATATATATATGAGGAAGAGTGTTGGGGAAAGGACCCCACCCTGTGGAACTCCATGTTCCATTGTAGTCTTTTTGCTTAACTGCCCGTGCACCTGCACTCTAGCTGTTCTGTTTGTTAGATAGTTGCTGATCCAGTTATACATTTTTCCACAGACTCCATATTTAAGCATTTTAACTCTTAGCCCATCTTTCCAAACTTTATCAAATGCTTTCTCCATATCTACCCAGACTGCTAAAGTGTGCTTTCTTTCTTGGAAAAAAATGCTACGTTCCATGCCACGTGTATTTTCCCGTGTATTTTTAAACATGACATTGACTGGGTTCGACTAAAATAATTTGACAGCTACTGCTTATGTACTTCAGTTCTCAGGAAATAAAGAATAAGTAAAATTCTCTATATGAAAGTATCGGTGCTTTGAAAAGCCTCTTAACAGTAAATTCTTATCATGAAAAGATTTCTGAAATATGGTATTAGTGTGAACACGGAACGAACATTCTGTTTTGAACTGCTTGATGTAATTTTGTAGGCCTATGTACGTAGGATTAAATGTTTAAAACGTGCATTTAGTTGTGGCCTACGTAATGACCATTGCTTTCTTTGAACATTTTCTTGTTGACGTCTGAAAGTGTACGAAAAAGTCGAAGATGAATAGGATAGTATATTCAGTAATGGCCTTTGCTTATGACATTATTCCCCCTCGCCAGTTATTGTATATATACTATATAGGGTAAATTAAAATTTCTAATTGTGTGCGTATGTGTTGTTCCATAAAAACCTATGCTCTTCATATTTTTTGGATTGTTTATTTTTGGTCCAAATTAAAATACAAAAGGGTGGGAAGCGGTTTGAAAGCATGCAGTATGTTTATTTATATGTAATTTCATGAGTTTTATACTTAGCCTCAGCAAAATTGTTGTTCTTTTTGTAGCCCATCATTTCCTTGCATTTAGCTCTATTTATTTATTTTTTTTTTAACTATCACGGCTCTATTTAATTTTTGTTTTAAACTAACAATAAAGGGCTGATTTCTGATACCAAAAAACAAAACATATACACTGAAAATATGTTTACTCCTGCTCCAAGTGGGTCCCAGCATTGGCGCAGCCGCGTTTTATCATCATGTGGAGCGAACATGTAAAACGAAAGGCGCCATACGAAATCTCAAATTGCAGATCAAATACTTAAATTCGATATGGGGATCGTCTGCATTTGACGTCACGCAGTGAGGGGACAGGGATGATTCGGAGAGAGAGAGAGAGAGAGAGAGAGAGAGAGAGAGAGAGAGAGAGAGAGAGAGAGAGAAAGAGAGAGAGAAAGAGAGAGAGAAAGAGAGAGAGAGAGAGAGAGCGTGGGGACAATCTCTGAATAACCGAGGATTAGATTTGAACCAGACCAGGAGGAAGACATCCGATTGGATAATATGGCTCTATCTCTGGCAAACCTCTACATCCCAGGGTAGAAGAGGAAGGACTAAGTAAGTAAGTATTATTTGTTAATGCATTTAGGCATCTCTCACATGCCGGCGCCTGGTGCGGCCGCACTGTCCAAGAGCCGGATGTGGTATGAAGGAGCATCATGCTGACATTTCTCTGGTCTTATTAATGGTGTAACCACTGCTACGTTCCATGCCACGTGTATTTTCCCGTGTTCCAAATTCTGCATTAAAAAAAAAAGGAATATTACAATTTCTGTGGTACTTTCTTGTATCGTCTTCAATTATTTCATGGCTGGAGATGTCACGCTCTTGTGTTGTATTTGATTATTCATTTCTTGCATTGTATACTTCCTGCATTGTGATAATTGCATTTTGAAATGATAAATCTTATGTGTCTTATGTGCTGGTATTTGTTCCACTGCGTATTTGCTTTTTTTTTTTTTTTTTTTTTTTTTTAAATTCTTACTGTGTTGTGGAAATGCGTGTTGTGGCATACTGGAGGTTGGTTATCTGTTTAACAAGATATTTTTAGTATTTTTCTTGAAAGATGTTATCTACACTTTTATTTTTTTTTATTTCCTAGATGATTCAACAGTAAAGTTTCAATTTCTACTTGGAATGCTATCCAGTTTGATTTATTATTGTGCAATGTTGGGTTTTCTACCTATTTGTTTAGCTTGTATTTGTCTTTTATTGTTATTTCAATGCACACATTATCTGGATTTGTAAATTCCAAAATTTCACACAAGCAAGATGTGATAAATATTAACGATCCATTCATTTTTAGTGTTGTAAAGTTTCAAAGAGCCACCATATTTACACGCAAGAGTATGTTTGAATGTGCGTGTTTCCTCCCCTGTCCCAAAAACAGCAGTATCGCACACCTATCATGTTCAGTGATGCCACAGCTGGGTATTTCTTACTAGATCTGGGTTTTTGGGCTTCCGTCTGGGTATCTGGGTAATTTTTTTCAAAATGTGCATTAATCTGGATATATTTGACAATTGGGAATATTTCTCAGAACTCCTGGATGGTGAGCATGGTGAAGCATCAGAAATGATAACCACTAGCACAGAAGAGAAAACCAATGATGGTGAAGATGACATAAAGATGGAAGAGCTGAGGGCAGCACTAGAGAAAATCAAGATGGGCAAAGCAGCAGGGCATGATGGTATAACACCAGAAATGGTTAAGTACATGGGAGCATCAGGCGACCTATTACTCTTAAAGGTCCTACAGGCAGCATGGTGCAATAAGACCATACCAAAGGATTGGGAGATTGCCATCATAACACCAATTTTCAAAAAGGGTGACAATCGACAATGTAGAAACCATAGAGGCATATCCCTTCTCAGTGTCCCTGGTAAAATCTACTCTAGAATCCTAGAGCAGAGACTCCGACGCCTAGCTGAGCCACAATTGGATGAGGTCCAGTGCGGATTCCGAGCAAACCGAAGTACTCAAGACCAAATCTTCACACTCAGACAGCTGAGTGAAAAGGCCCTTGAGTATAAGAGTGAGATCCATCTTTGTTTCATAGATCTGGAAAAGGCGTTTGACAGGGTCCCCTGGAGCAAACTTTGGGACTGTTTGGCAAGGAAGAATATTCCAGCACCTCTGATTCATGCTATACAGAGCTTCTACAAGTCTTGCAGAAATTATGTGAGGACAGCAAACCATAAGTCAGAAGAGTTCAGGACCACCACTGGTGTAAGACAAGGTGATATCCTATCACCTTACCTCTTCATACTCCTTATGGACGATGTCATCAAGGCATGTAGGAGAGAACAAGAAAGTATTCAGTGGGGTACTGGAAGATGAGACAGGTCTATATTTCGGAGCTGGCATTTGCTGATGATGTTGCCCTGATTGCTAAATCAGAGGCACATCTCCAATCCAACCTGCAAGTCTGGAAGGAAGAGCTGGAGAAGAGAGGGATGGTCATAAGCAGCTCTAAAACAAAATCCATGGTGATATCACGAGAAGAAAGAAAACATCAGATTAAGTTGGGAGAACAGGTCCTGGAGCAGGTCGACCACTTTAAATATCTCGGAGCTATTATAGACCGAAAGGGAGGCATCAAAGAAGAGTTGGCCACTCGAAAAGCAGCGGCTGGGAGACTTTTTCAGGCCATAAATCGTGGATTCCTCAGCAAGAAAGAGGTTGGTAAGAAAACGAAGATGGCTGTATACCGCTCCACCTATGTCCCAGTCTTGACATATGGATGCGAGTCGTGGGCAATGACTACAACCCACAAAAGCCAGATCCAAACCTCAGAAATGAGGTATCTGAGGAAAGTGGTTGAAGTAACAAGAAGAGACATGGTCCGCAACCAGACGATCCGTCAAGGCCTAAAATCCCATCCGCTGCAGACCCAAATAGAACAATCCCAACTAAGATGGTTTGGCCATGTCTGCAGAATGGGAGAAGATCGGCTACCACGACAAGCATGGGAAACAAAGAGCCAGGGATCCAGACCTCCAGGACGACCCAGAGTCCGCTGGGAGGACAACATTAGACAATCTTTGAAGGACCGAGGACTAGAATGGAACCAGGCCAGGAAGAAGACAGCTGATAGAATGGTCTGGCGCTCTCTCTTCCAAACCTCTACACCTCACGGTAGAAGGGGAACGACTAAGTAAGTAAGTAAGTATATTTGACAATTGGCATTTACAATGCTCGTATGTATATTCTGTGCACTGAGCATTATACATTATATGTATATTATAATTAAATGTAAAACATTATGTGCTATATATTTTTTATTCCACTTAAATTTAATTCTTGTTTTTAACCACATCAATGACGTTGTTTTTTGACTCGTTTACATCAGCTATCTATTTCCTGTTATTCTGTTAATGGCTGTCATCTGCAATACTCGGTCATTTTTGCGATGTGTTATAAAGTCTTCTTTTTACATTATTAGACTTAAGCAGATAAACAGCATATTGGTTTTTGTTTTTGTTATTATAAGATTATAAAATGAGCGACGATGAAGGTACGCTTGGTAGTTGTAGCAGCATGACGACACACACGCCACCGCGTAAAAAAGTGAAGCCATGGTATCAGCAGGCTTTTTGTGCGGAATGGCTAACAGACAGCGAACTGAAGGATTGGATAAAGCCGGACTCTGGTAACCGCTATGCTGCGATTTGTACGGTCTGTTCCTGTACATTAACTAATGCCAACAAAACAGCTTTATTGACACATAAAAGCACACAGAAGCACATGAAAAACTTCGAAGCCAAAAGCAAAACTCTGAACATTAACAAGTTTTTCATCAAACCAAAAGAGCCCTGTCTCCAAGACAAAATTGCTAAAGCGGAGATAGTGTTGTCGGCTTTCATGGCAGAATATAATACTCCGTTTTCGCAAGCTGATCATTTGATTGAATGTTGCAAGCAGATATTTCTAGACAGCACAATTGCTCAAACTATGTCACTGAAGCGCACCAAAGCTGCCTATGTGATGCAGTATGGCATTGCTCATTTTGAGCGGCTTGAAGTTATAAACATTTGCAGAAATCAGAAATTTTCTATAATCGTTGATGAGAGTACTGATATTTCTACGAATCAGATGTTGGCAGTCGTTGTGCGATTCTGTGACACAAAAAAAAAAGTAGTTGATTCACTGTTAGACCTCATTGAGATGGAGGATGGGACTGGTCTTGGCATGTTTACAGCTGTTAAGAAATTGTTGAGCACGCATGAAATCCCGCTTATTAACGTCATTGGTTTTGCTGCAGACAACTGCGCCGCTATGATGGGGACTGCAAGTGGTTTACAGGCACATCTGAAGAAAGAGATTCCACATGTCTTTGTTCTCGGCTGTGTTTGTCATTCATTTGCACTTTGTGCAAATGCTGCCAGCAACCACCTACCGTCTTGGCTTGAAATTTTCATAAAGAATGTCTGCTTCTATTTTTCGCGTAGTAGTAAAAGAAATCTCCAGTTCCAGTTAATACAAGATGTAGTTCAGGCCCAGAAACATAAAGTGTTGAAGCTGTGTGAAACACGCTGGCTGTCCCGTGAAGCAGTCATTGAGGGGATCCTTGAGCAATGGGATGCTCTGCACTTGTATTTCCAATCCGAAGCTTCAGTGGACAACGTCGACGGTGCGGGGCAAATCCTGCAGACGATGAACACTGCTGGCACGAAGCGCATGCTTCTATTTGTCGGCTACTTACTGGGTAAAGTTAACGTCATGAACATGGAATTCCAGTCCGAGAACTTCCGTCTTCACAAAGTGTACACGAGTTTAACAAGAGAGTATCGTTTTCTTCTCAGTATGTTTATTAGGCAGGAAGTATTGCAGCACGAGCATCGCACTCTTGCCGACATTGATCCTTCGGATGTACAGGTGCACAAGAAACTGAATTACATTGAGCTGGGTGGACGATGTGAAGCGCAGTTAATGCGACAACCGTTACGAGATAAAGAAGTCCAGTTTCGCAAGGATGCATTGGCATACCTGATTGAACTTTGTACTCAAATACGACGCAGGTTCCCACTTGAACAAAACAGTGTTCTGGCGCAAATGCAGTTGTTGGATCCAAAGCAAGCTCTCGATATCAACACACCTTCTGTCATTCCATTAGCAGCGCAGTTCCCAACAGTTGATTCAGAAGAGAGCCTTGATCGCCTGTCTGATCAATGGCGAGAACTGGCATCGTACCGAAAAGATCTTGGACATCTAGTGGATGAGGATCCGCCCGCATTCTGGCTGGGACTGCAACATGTAACAGATGCTAATAACCAGAAGAAATTTGATGTTTTGGCTGACCTCATGTGCACGCTTATGGCACTACCTCACTCCTCAGCATGCGTCGAAAGAGTGTTTTCGAAGGTTAACTTAGTTAAAACTAAACAAACCAACACAATTTTGTGTGAAACAGTTTCCAATCGAATACTAGCCAAGCAAGCAGTTGCCAAAGACGGAGTTTGTCATAAGTTTAATCCTAGTAAAAGCGTGGTTGAAGATGTGCGTGAAGGACGTTGTCGGCAGAGATATGCAAAGATTTTGGAACTTCACAATCAAGATTCCACGTTGTCAATTCATGCATATGATCTTGACGAAGGAGAAGTTGTCGACATGGATGCCAAGTCTCTGACAAGTGACATTTTTCAACAGTAACAAGTTACAACTAACATTTTATATTTAATTTGAGGAACATTTTGTTAATGTAACTAATGTAAGTATATTACTGTTAAAATATCTCATTTTCAAGAGTTCATATATTGGGGTGTTATTAAAATCATTTTTATTTAATTGTGAATTTTTGGTAATTAAAAAAAAAAATGAAGAAATACATAAAAATTGGTAGCACACAGATTATTTGTGCTAAAGATGCACATAAAAGATTATGTAAGCATCGTCTATCCCGTGTATTTGAGGCATAAAATATTCTGGGTATTTCTGGTTTTTTTTTAGAAGAGCATCTGGGTTTATCTCTAGAACTTGAGTGGCAACACTGATCATGTTGTTAGCAAGGGTGAGGAGGGCGAGAAAGCCTGGGGTGTTCGGGATGACACCCAATTCACTATTCATTTTGTCATTATCAATAAACAAATAAAAATCATCATCAACGTGCATTGCCAGAACCTCACAAGATCCTCACTTTCCCGCCATGCCATCACCAGACCTTACATATTAATTTTTGTTGTCATATAGGCCTACTGTTATTTCGCATTTCTTGTTATTTACTGTAAATCTTTTGATTTACTCTATTTGGACTGATTGGACTTGGAAGGACGAAATGATACCACAATCAAATTGTTTTTAAATTTTGATGACAAATATCCCGTTCAACCTCTGATTGGTTATAATTAGGATAGATATTGTTTTCAATTCCAGATAATATGAACAACTGCCGACATGGGAAAGTGGCATTACGCCTGGCAAATCATTGTATATAGGGCAAATCATAATTACCAACTATGCTTGTATGTTTAAAAATAAAACCAAACGAACAAAAAACGAGATAAAACCTAACAAAACCAAACAAAAACATCAAACAAAAATAATTTTAAGGAGAGGGGTGTAAAAGCCTGGTGTTTCCAGTTATATAATTGACTTTAACATATATTTATTTGACTTTCACCTGTCATATTGTATTGTAAGAACAGCATCAGATCTTCACCTCCCCACTTACTTACTATATATTAACTTTTGTTCTTATTAAATTATGCAGTTCCCTAGGTCTATTCTCAACACCTCTTCTATATTTATAGGTAAATTTTAATACCTGCAAATAATCTAATGTACCATAATCAGACATCGGAAATCAAAATTATTATGTTGAATTAGCGACACTATATATTCTAATTATAACCATTCAGAGGCTGAAAGGTTATTTTTTCTTAATAGACAAAGAAGAAAAAACGGCAAGGTTATGTGATTTTACGCAGGATTATTGAGTGGTGGGGGAATCAGCATTTGTGACTTCGTGCTACCACTGGGCGAAAAAAAAGGGAGATTATAAAGTTGCAATTTAAATCTTCTTCTTCTTCTTCTTCCGTCCTTAGCCACCGACCGTCAAAGCAGTCAGTGGCCATCACGCCTAGTGGCGTCTTAGGGCAACAGCAGATAGGTTTTCTTTGCCCCCACGGTTACCCGACCGAGCTCTGGTTTCGTCAGTTCAAAGACGAAATGGAGTCTTTAATACCAGTTATAAACAAACTTCAGGATGTATTCGAAATATACCACAAATAGGTTATTGGAAACATTGTTTTTGAGTGACCACATCAAATGAAATGAGTCAAATATATGATCATGATATCGGTAGCTACAGAGTCATTGTGAGCTAAGTGTAAATATGGCAGGATCTACAACAACGGCACACTTTCGGAAAAGTTAATTAGAGGAGTACGCTGTTTAGATTCAAAGTACAGGCCTGAGAGAAATGGAAATATTATTGAATCAATGGAGGAAGTGGCACAAAGGTAAGGTTGAACTTGAATCTCAAAAGCTGGGCTTGAACTTAAACAAAGAACCGTGTACGGATCCAGATGCTGCTAAAGACCAACAAATTGATAGCATTTTTACTGTACATAGTCTTCAGACTCTTCCATGGGCGCAGTAGTACAAGGGAAAAATGTAACTCGAATCTTGAAATGTTGAATCCAAGGTGGACGAAAGATAAAGGACATCAATTTTATTTTGTGGACATTAAATTTCTTGTATTTGTACATTTGAAACTGTGCCACACTCTTATACTCCATTACTGCAGTACATTACTTATAGTTACTCCGTTACTGCAGTACATTACTTATAGAGTAGACTATTTTCTTTGTCTTTTGTCCTTGTAAGACGAATCACCTTTTTTCAATTTTTTTTCAAACCCATCCATTATAGAGTATCAGTAGCATAGCATGAAATTGTGCAGAGGAAGCATATATTTAATCAATTATCCTGGTCAAAAACATAAATTCTGGATCACAGTTTACTGTTTGGTTGGCCACGTTGACAAGGTTTGTTGTTGTTGTTTAACTAGGGATGCTTAGCTTCTCGCTCTTTTGCAGCCAATACCAAGTTGAAGACTCCTCGGTATTATCCACATCGTAGATCTATGCTTTTCCTGTGGCTTTTCTGCCATTCCGAAACATGTTGAGTTGAAGTCATGAGCTCCAGTTTCTCCAGCTTGACTTGCATTTAAAGGATCATCACATCTGGTCCCAAGCTAGGAGGAAGAAGTGCGTGGCATACTGTGCATTCCCCACCATCCAGAGGAGGCTTTCCAAATATGCAGAGTTAAAATACTGTGCTATGGTTCTAGGCTCTCCCAAGGAATTGTCACATCCTCCACAGAGTACTTCTCAGCTCCCCCCTGCCAATCATGTTCCATAGTGAGATCCTCCTGCATGCAGCCAACCAGGTAAAAGCCAGAGCTACGTCTGGTGCTCAAGTTACTCCTTCAAGCTTAGTGTGCAATGCTGGGTTTTCGACATGTTTTACCACAGGGGGAATCCCTGGAAGTGTGTGGATGATTTCAAAAGTCAATGAGGGTGTAATTGACCTCAATAACACATAAGGAAGGGAAACCCGAGGCCTGTAAACAGTAAATTAATATTAGACAAACATAAAGGTATGTTTAGGAACATAACCAAATTAGGGTGGCATATAATCTGCACTCATGATATATTTGAAAAGTCTGTGATTGAATGAATATGGACTAAGCGTGTTTTTTTAGGTCGCGTGGAAGATTATTCCACAGATGAGCAGCAGAAAAAGCTAAACTTTTCTTGAATAAGTTGAGCCTAGGCTTGGACATGTGTAATTTGTTTAAGCTTTATCTGCGTCTTCCATTGTATTTGAAAATAGGCCTCAGATACGTTGGAGCATTCTGTGATAGGATTTTGTGAATAAATTTGGCTTTGTTGAAGAGAAAGCGCTTTCTTAGTGGTAATATGTTAAGATATGTATATGGGTCTAAACACTGTGTGAGGTTTTTGTCTGCAACTAGGCGCACTGCACGTTTTTGAAATGAATAGTCTTTTAGTGTTGGACATGGAGCAGCCATCCCAAATTGTGGAACAATAGTCTAGATGTGGTTGTATCTGGGATGTATAGAACATTTTTCGTGTCTCCTCATCAAGGAAATGTTTGATTTTAGCTAACTGGTAAACTCTTTGTGCCGTTTGTTTGGTCAGTGCTTGTACATACAAAATCCAACTTAAATGTTGGTCAATTATTAGTCCCAGTGTTTTATTTTCGTTTACATTTTCAATTAGTGAGGTACCAATATAGATTTGAAGTGTTGTTTTCTGTGAGTTTTGTAATTTTTGTCTAGTTGATATTATCATACATTTTGTTTTAATAATATTTATTTGCATGCGATTTTCATTGCTCCACTTAATAAGATTGTCTGTATTGCTTTGTAATAATATTTCTAGTGTATTGCAATTTTTATCACTAGTGTAAATGGTACAGTCATCAGCAAATAGGTCGCAGGATGAGTGCTTTATGTGTAGTGGAAGGTCATTTATGTAAATGGCAAAAAGTAGAGGTCCGAGAATAGAGCCCTGGGGAACAATAGTGTCAATAGTAGTTGGGCTTGACAAGAAGTTATTGTAAGACACTACTTGCTGCCTGTCAGACAGGAATGATTTAAATAATGTCACTAGTTTAAAATTAACTTTCATTGTTTCTAAATTTCTTATTAAAACAGTGTGGTCTAACATATCAAATGCTTTTCTAAAGTTTACAAAGATTGGTCCACATATGTTATCGTTATTGATCTTTAGGTGCAAGTTGTCTATCATCTTAGTTAGAGCTGTGTGACATGAATGCTTTTGTCTAAACCCCGACTGACTGTCAGTTAGCAAGTTGCTGCTAATTGGGTACTGTAGTTTTGTTTTATGTATGTGCTTTTCCAATGGTTTAGATAGCGATGATATCAGAGAAATTGGTCTATAGTTGCCGAGGTTACTGGTATCTGATGAACCAAGTTTGAAGAGGGGATTTCCTTTGGCGATCTTAAAGGCCGAAGGAAAATAACTCTTAGTGACACACTGATTATATATATATAAGTTAGTGAATCACTTATAGCTGGTGCAGCATAACGCAGTTTTCGATTGCTAATTCCATCAAGCCCTGATGAGCTACTATCTTTAAGACCAAGAAGGTAGTTATACATTTCATTAACTTTCATAAAAGGAATGTCGGGTGGAACTGAGTTTGTACATTTGTCCTCACAGAATGCTGAAAGTTTGTCTAAGTCACTAGGTGAATGTGGTATTGTGGATTTCAGACTGTTTATTTCTGCTTGAAAGTGATTTCTGAAGTCTGTGCAAGTAAATGAAGTGTTGGCAGATAATGAGTCTGGTGCATTACGTTTTTTCGCTAAGGTGTTAATTGCCTTCCATATTTCCTTACTATTTGATTTGTTCTGAACCATATTTCTAAAGTGATTTTTCTTTTCTTTGCAAATTAAATATTGAACCTTGTTTCTTTGTACCCTGTATGTGTTGAGGTCCTTATTTTTGTGCGCTTGATCTCTCTGCCTCATAGCCTCCAACAGTCCTTTGATCCAAGGAGATTTTAATTGTTGTTTGACGCAAATTGACTTAGCTGGTACATGCGTGTCAAAAACACTATAATAATCTTTGTCCAGAATGCAATGGCGTCATCTGGATCAGGAAGTTGGTAAACACTGGTGAGAGGTGCAGTTAGCAAGTCATTTAAAAATAATTCCCGATTGAAATTTTTGAAACTTCTGAATTCAATACCTACATGTTTATTTTTGGGAACTTTACATTTATTCTTTGACCATGTGCAGCATACCAGATAGTGGTCACTCATTGCAATATTAGGGACAGAGCATTCTATGATGTTTTCTGGACACATTACGTAGATGTGGTCGATTAGTGTGGATGATGCTTGTGTTACTCTTGTAGGCTGGTTGACTATTTGTTTTAAGTTGTACGATAGTATAATATTTTTCCATGTTACATTTGAATTGTGTATATCGATATTGAAATCGCCAAGAAGAATAACCTTTTTGATGGTGGAGAATACATATGTCCATCATGATGGTGAAATCTTTGTACCAGATAGGTCCCGCACTAGGATTTCGATAAAGATACCCCACTAGAAATGGTCCCTGGTTTGGTAGCTTTATTTCCAACCATACACATTTTATGTCTGCTGTTTCTAAATCATTTCTGCTGCGAAAATTAAGGGAAGTGGAAATATAAACTATTATACCTGTCTCTAGTTTTCTGCTTGAGTCTCACCGAAGACTTTTAAAACCATTTAACGTAATTTCATCGTCTGTTATTTTGTCATTTAGATGACTTTCTGAAAGTCCATAAATGTGAAAATTCTTATTTAGAATGTATGTAAGTTCTGGGAGTTTTCCTAGAAGATGGTAAATATTCAGATGGCCAAGTCATAGACCATCCTTATGAAGCCACTGTACATAATTATCAGCCATGTTTGTATTTAAAAAAAAATATTAAAAAAAAAAAGCAAGTTAAAAAAGCAGTTCAGCACAAAAAATAAGCACAAAGAATTTATACAAATTAATACTTCACCAAAGAAGTAGAATTTACTGGAAAGAAAAATGGCTTTAAATACAATATTAAAATAATTGATACAACTAATACAAACAATTTCAACTAAGTGATATGTCTGGAGTATATGAAAATTGTCAAAAAACAATCGGGCATACAACATATCACACGAGAGCTGCTCAACACAGTAAACTGGAGTTAAACGAGAGATGTAAGAAAATTGTCACAAGTCAAACAAGTATACAACACTTCACACCACAACACTGTTAGTTCTAACAAATTAAAGCTACGATTGATAATAAGAAATTGAAATTGTAACAAATTAGCAATCAAAGAAAAATGTTAGAGGCCTGTAGTCAATGAGTTGAGAATGATCCCAACTAGTAACAAAGTCCTGACTATTTTTATCATTGTATTAAAATACCAACAAATGTTCAAAAGGAGTGAAGGCTTTAGTCACACAGATGAAGTGGGGTAAAGTGTTTGTTCATCAATAACTGATATCTCTGCTTGGCATATAATATGGGTGATGTTGGGCAGACATCATTAAAGCTTGTCTAAGTGACGCAGGGCTGAATTGCATCAGATAGACAGGTTCTGGGTTCCACTGAGGATGATGATAAGGACTAGGGGAGGAAGAATGGTGACCTGATTTCTCCCATCGTTATTCTAGCATTGGTAGGAGTCTTCTGAGCCTGGGACATTGGGATACTGTTGGTAGAGGTATCTGAGAGGGGCTGTCTTGTGTGTAATGTGGGAAACATGGTATCATAAGATTCGGCTTCCTGGCTGAAAGTGGCGTTGTGATAGCTGGAAGGTTATCTGCTTGCGATAGGTGTGCTCCTTTGTGGGGCAGGTAGGGTGTTTGATGTATTGTGATGATAGGTTGGTGTCACAGTAGATATTTTAGGTTTCTCTGTGTGGGTTGAACTGTCTTGTTGCGTCCTCTCTGTATATTTTATGTTTTTGGCCAGAATACTGCTTCCCCTGTGTGCTTTCTGTACTTCTCTATGGTGCGGAATGCTGGAGAGTTACAGAGAAGGAAATGTCGACATTGTCCTCTTTTCACACAACATGGCTAAGAAAAATTCACAGAATCTTTTGGCCGAATACCATCACCAACCAAGATCTGCTTACTCGGAGCAAGCAAGAGGACATGCACATCATCATAGCTGGCAGACGCTGGAGCTGGGTTGGCCATGTCCTCAGAAGAGACCCCGATGCCATCACAAGAACAGCTATGCTTTGGACCCCTGAAGGAAAATGAAAGAGAGGCCAACCAAAAACAACCTGGCGGAGGACTGGAGGCTGAGATGCAAAGAATGAACCAGAATTGGGGCACTGTACGAAGGATGGCCACCGACCGAGCAAAGTGGAATCACTTTGTTGTTGCCCTACAAGATGCCACTAGGCGTGATGGCCACTGACTGCTTTGACGGTCGGCGGCTAAGGATCAAAGATAGAAGAAGACTGCATCCCAGTGTGAATGTGTGAACTTGATCTCTGTAGAGTCGTTTCTTAGGTGCTCCTGAGTTAGATGTAAAAAATGTAGTATTGTTGATGAAGTCGAGGCCTTTTGTTTACAATAGTTCTGTAGTGTTGTGTTGTAGGTGTCCACTATGCGTCGTTGAAACCCATAGCATGGTGGAATGATTGATGACATAAAGATGAAGGCTTTGGGAAATTTTTGTTTTACTGTAGTCACCAATCTGGAAATTCCTGAGGGGCTTAGGCTCTGCTCATTCATGAAATCATTAATACCTACATTTGGTGTTGTTTTTGTTATGTTGTGATTAATATCAAACTTTTTAATGATGTCCAGTAGTCTTTTAATACCAGCTCCAGGCATTGTCATAACTGTAACCATCTATTGGCTTGTAGTGGACATTTTATCACAATACCTTGTAAATACCTTTCAAGAGGGAGTCACCAATTATAATATGTGTAACGCCACTACGTGTTTGTTTACTTTGCTTTCGACTTGATTTTTGCTGCTGCCATTTGTGGTGTTCCTTTTGTGGACTGTTGTGATGGCTCTGAGATTTTTGGATGGGGTTTTCGGGCACTGGAACGGTGTCTGGTAGGGATGTTGATATCTGTTGATATCTGTTCACTGTGTTTGAGACTTCACCATCCTGTGTCCAGTGTTTTTATGAGGTGGTCTCACCAGTATTCTTTCTTGCTGCCTTTGACTTCCCTAACTCAAGAGCAGAGTCAGATACCCATTTACAACTGGGTAGAATGGAGTGTGACGCTACCAGATTTTGATTGTGGAACCTGGTAACTGAGCCGTGAGAGAAAAGCACTCTACCCACTTAGCCAGTTAGATGCACAATACTATTATGTTTATAATTTTAAAACTTGTCTATTTGTGTGCATTTCTAGAGTTCAGGAAAAAGCTCTGTCCTTGAAACACTCGTTGGCCATGACTTTCTTCCAAGAGGCACAGGAATTGTGACCCGTAGGCCTCTTGTTCTGCAGCTTATACACATCTCCAAAAACAATTCTCGGCAGGATGATGACGGTAAATATATTTTCTATGATCAGCTCACATTTAACAGATCAAACAGAACTCATAAGTTATGGTGGCTCATGACCACTTTCATTCATTCATAACCCTCCACTCCCAAAGGAGCATAGGCCTTCAACAAACACATGCCAAGTCCTCCTGTCATGATTACTTTAGGACTGTTTTATTCTATCTCCATTTTTGGTCAAAATTGACCCGAAGTCATAAATTGGCGTCAAATAATCTATTCTGTCATCCTACACGATACCCTACATATAATAGTTTGGATGATCATGCAAAATTTCATTTTAATGTGATACCTCTTTCATTTCAGCTAATTTCTTAAAAACTTTGAACGTGTTTTTCTCAAAACAATCTGAAGTGGAGATTGGATAAAGCAGGACTAATGGGATGACCAGCTGGCATGGCGATTGTGAAGAATAAAATTATGCAGCATAATCATCAACTTTTATTTGCGTTGCTAGTAGAGCATGGAACCACCACTGCAGGTTATCCCACAGGAAGCCTGCGCCATTCAGTCACATGTTCTTACAGCAGTGGTCTCTGTAGCAATTTATTTGACATGATGAGGTTGTCAGCCCCATGCACAACCTCATGTTAGTTGCCTTGTACGACATGCGTGAGGGTACAGTGGTCTTTCTTTGTCTCTTCAGCTACTCTCGGAACTACATAAGGCAGAATTATACAGGGTGCCCCATAAGTCCAGCCCCAGAGTAAACAGATCTCATAGCTAAACATGATATAGTCCACAAGGATTCTTTGTAATATAAACCACTCACACTGTGAGATCTGTATAACATCCACGCAGATCTTGTAAAAATGTATCTTCATCATCATTTTCCTTTTTGCTCCCTTTGGAGCACGGAGCCACCACTGCAGCTAGCTCCCTTGCAGGAAACCTGCATAAAGCATTCACAAGCTCTTGCAATTGGTGGTTTCTGTAGCAGTTTGTTTTATATGAGGATGTTGGCAAAACTCCATGCACAGCCTCAAGGTCACCTTGTACGACATGTCTGAAGGAGCAGTAATCCTGTTCTCTCTTTGTCTCATAAGAGGCTCCCAGGAATTACATGGGGCAAAATGTATCTTGTGTTTATGAAATGTGTGACATATTACTCGATGCCTGAATGTCTTTGAAAGTCTAGCTTCGGACAGTTGTTGTGGACTTACTGCAATCTTGTCACGTGCATCAACACTGTTTTTTGTTATCCGTTGAAGTTCTTGGTCAACCTGCTGTTGGTTTGTCTGAAATACTTCCAGTCTTGTGACTAGGGCTAGAGGCATGCAATATGACACTGTCCATCTTCTCCTGAACAGTCTACTTCAAATTTATATCACACATTATGTGTTGGTCTACCTGCAATAAAAATTATGTTTCCTACGAGGCCGGACTTATGGATATCCTGTACCTACAACACTGATGGATATTACCAAAGTGCAGGGACAGCAAGAGACTGGGCTTGGCCTACATGTTTTAAGAAGGGAGATTGTGCTGAACAGAGGAATTGAGAAAAAAACTGCTGGTAGCAAGTAACTTGACTGGCCAGAAACACTTAAACTGCTAGTACCAAGTAACTTCACTGGCCAGAAACACTTAAACTGCTAGTACCAAGTAATTGTAATTCCTATGTAACTTCTTCATGGTATTTCTAAACCATTAGAACCTTTTGTCTTTAAATGTGTTCACTTTTTCATTACCTTCAGCTTCCAGAGGAGCATAGGCCTTAAACAAACTTATGCCAAGTCTTCCTGCCCCGTGCCATCTGCTCAAGGTCTTTCAATGTCTTCTTCATGCCTGGCATGCCTGTCTCCAGTTCTCTTCTCCATATTGATATATATTTATATTTACATTGTTCACTTTTTTGTAACACTAAAATTTCCTTTTATGTTATTTTTCAATAGATCTTTTTGTTGACTGCTTTCTCAAACATTTAATACATTTTTCATTATATCTTTGTTTTGTTTTGTTTTTTAGTTGTTGTGTCATTAATTTATGGAATCATAAATCATGTTTTAATCTAATATTTCTATTGTTGGTAACTTCTGTATTTTGCAGATAACGTCACAGCACAAGAATGGGCCAAGTTTCTCCACACCAAAAACAAAATTTACACAGATTTCAAGGAAGTTCGCAGAGAGATAGAAAATGAAACAGACCGAATGTCTGGAACAAACAAGGTAGTCTACAGTGTGGAGATTTTTTATCTCATTCATTTATTCACCCATTTCCTTTTTTCTCCACGGAGCATTGAGCCAATACTGCAGCTGACTTCCTTGCAGGCAGCCTGCACCACGCACACATGCACGTGTTCCTGCAACAGTCGTTTCTCTAGCAATTTAATTGACATGATCAGATTGCCAGCCTATGCACAACCTCATATTAGTCACCTCTTAAAACATGCTTGAAGCAGCGGTAGTCCTTTCTTTATCTCATCAGAGGCCCCCCCCCCCTCCCCCCCCCCCAGGAATTACACTAGGCAGATTATGTATCTGCTGAAAATTTAATGCCCTTCGCGTTAGCGCCTATTAGTCATGTGTTTTAAATTTTGTGTTAAACTCTATATGTACATTAAACTAGTTTTTCAGTGGTTGAGCCGTTCAACACAAAATATAAACTACCTGTTTATTATCAAGAAGTGGCCAGATGGTAAGAATTTCAAGAACACTACCATCTATCTAAAAAGCTTTAAGCTGGAGTGACATGTCTTCTGACCTATTGGGTAGAAAAGACAGACAGTACAAGTCCTCAGTGGAATGAGAGATGAAAAGATATTGGCGTTGGAAAGGATACACATTGAGGAAGTCAACTTGATAGCCTTACAAGGCGGTCCTTATTCTGGAATCCTTAGAGTAAGAGAAATAGTGACCAAGAACAAAGGAAGCGTAGAATGAGAGATAGACGTGAAAGGTATACAGTAGGTATGGAAAGATCTTGAACAGATGGCACAGGACAGGATTATGTTGAAGGTCTATGCTCCACAGGGATGTGAAAGATAATGAATGAATGATTGAGCAAATTCTGAGGGAATGAAAGCATCTTCATAGAAGCAGGCTGTCACTGTTTCAAAGAGGATGTTCAGATCTCAGCATTTAGCTCCCATTTTTCTTTCACTTCATCCTCATCATCATCAGGTGTGATCTTCACATCAAAGGTCGGCTGCAATGGATCTCCAGCATCTTCTGTCTCTTGCCTTGATGGTGCACTCTGATATTCTCTTTCCTGTCCATCTTCCGACTTATAGTGCTGTCTTCCTCTTGCACGTTTGCCCTCAGCTCTGCCTTCAGTTATGGTCTTCAGTAAGGTGTTATGTCTTTTTACATGGCCCAAATGTTTTAGCTGTCTAATTTTGATCTTATTCATTAATTCTCTTTTTATCCCTAGGTTTTAATGGATGTCTTTATTTGTTTTCTCTTTCCGTGAGACGTGCCCCATTCTTTCACTTACATTGTCTGAAATGTGTTGCTGGTTAACTAAGTGCTGATTATCTACTAGTCTGGCCTGTTGTCTGCTGCTGTGTTTGTGACAGAAAGGATGTTGTTACAGACATACTCTTATTTGAAGATAATAAACCATTTTCTCTTTTA
Organism: Oreohelix idahoensis; assembly: GCA_024509875.1. Classification (NCBI taxonomy): domain Eukaryota; kingdom Metazoa; phylum Mollusca; class Gastropoda; order Stylommatophora; family Oreohelicidae; genus Oreohelix; species Oreohelix idahoensis. Next base: position 176,379 of record JAMPIV010000651.1, on the reverse strand, counting down.
CAACCCTTTTTTCGTTTTTTTTTTTCAGGGTATCTGCACTGAACCAATTGTGCTGAAAATCTACTCTAACAAGGTGGTGAATTTGACCCTTGTTGACCTTCCAGGCTTAACAAAGGTCCCAGTTGGTGATCAGCCTGTAGACATTGAGACCCAGATTCGGGATCTGTGTATTCATTACATCTCCAACCCAAATTCAGTCATTCTGGCAGTCACCGCTGGCAACACAGATTTTGCCACATCTGAGGCCATTAAGTTAGCACGGGAATATGATCCTGATGGTAATAGTCTTTCACTGTGTATTCTTGTATTCACCATTGAGTTAACTACAGGCTGTCGGAAATTAACAGTTTGCACATGATAATATAGAAAAAAAATTACCATCAGCGCTCGTCATATCTACAGGTAACTGAAAAATCATTCACTATTTTTATATCCTCACTTGTTTCTGTTGGATATTCATGAATGAGAAACATTCATAGAAGCTTTGAATCTGCAGGAGCTGGTGTGGATCCACAGTCCTGATCATGCAGGGATACGCAGTAATGAGAGAGCTGACAGCCTAGCTTCAAGAGCGCCCACGGATGGGACACTGGATATGGATATTGTTGTTGTTAACTAGGGCTGCTGAGCTTCTTGCTCTTTTGCAGCCATTACCAAGTTGAAGACCCCTTGGTATTATCTGCACTGTAGATCTGGACTTTTCCTGTGGCTTTTCTGCCATTAAAAAATGTGTTGAGTTGAAGTCATGAGCTCCAGTTTCTCCAGCTTGGCTCGCATTCAAAGGATCATCACATATTGTCCCAGCTAGGAGTAAGAAGCATGTGGCTTACTGTGCATTCCCTTCCATCCAAGGGGGCTCTCCAACTATGCAGAGCTAAAATACTGTGCTCTGATTCTGGGCTCTCCCAGGATGTGACAATTCCTTTGGAGATTCCAGAACCAGAGCACAGTAGTTTAGCTCTGCATTGTTGAGAACCCCCTTGGATGGTGGGGAACACACTTATGCCACGCACTTCTTCCTCCTAGCTTGGGACCCTATGTGATGATCCTTTAAATGCAAGCCAAGCTGGAGAAACTGGAGCTATACAATGTAGATAATACCAATGAGTCCTCAACTTGGTATTGGCTGTCAAAGAGTGAGAAGCTCAGCAGCTCTAGTTAAACAATGGTAACATCAAGAACAATGAAATCTTGTGTTGATGTTTAGTTGGATCTTACATTGAAATATGAAGTTAATATGACATAGCATTTCATATAATAAAATGGCATTCAATTCTCTTAATCTTGATGTTTATTTCATATAAACTGATACACTATAGTCAGCAAATCTTCTTCTTTCATCTTTCAACTCCCAAAGGAGCATAGGCCTTCAACAAATATATGCCAAGTCTCCCTGTCCCGTGCCATCTGCTCAAGGTCTTTCCATGTCTTCTTCACCCCCTTCATGTCAGTCTCCAGTTGGATAGGGGTGAAGTTGGATAGGGGTGAAGAAATAACAGTTTAAAAATAGGAAATGACAGCGGTGGTTTCTGTGGCCATTTGTTTTACATGATGAGGTTGTCAGTCTATGCACAATGTCATATTAGTCACGTCATGCGACGTGACATGCCTGAGGGTGTAGTAGTCACACTCTTTATTTGTGTATATGTGTGTGTGAATATACCTACATACATGCACACAGATACATATATAAATATATGCTACAAAGGGTCTGGGATGAATTAGATGACAGTACATATTGTACCATGTAATAGTGAGCATTTGTGAGATTATAGAAATATAGATTATCCCATTGACAGAGTGGTAAGAGTTCTTGTGGCAAAGTTACCTGATTCTGAGTACGGAACTTTGTTTCGTCACACTACAGTCTACCCAGTTGCAAATGGGTACCTGATTCTGCTCTTGGGCTAGAGTGGGTGAAGGCACCTCATAGAGCTGGACCTAGTATGGTGAAGTCTGTAACACTTAACTTCATTACAGCAATTATTTATTATGGAACTACCTTTACATTTTAATATGGATAATCAGTTGAATGATTTATATGACTATTTTCTTCGTGTAGGTATACGTGCCTACACATACAATTCTAGCACGTGTAGATTTTATACTTTGATTTTGTAATTTCCAGACTACTAGAAACAGAGGTCGACCAAAAATATACGGAGAAGAGAACTGGAGAAGGAAATGAAAATGATCAGGAAGACATGGAAAGACCTTGAGCAGAAGGCACGGGACAGGAAGACTTGGCATAAGTTTGTTGAAGGTTTATGCACCTTTGGAAGTTGAAAGGGGAAAGAAGAATTTATTGTTTGCCTCGTTTAGTTCCTGGAGGTTTCTTAGACAACAAAGATGGAACAAGACTTCTACTCCCTCAGGATTGTTGTAAGAGGTGGTTGTCATGAGGCTGGCAACCTCATCATGTACAACTGACTGGTACAGAGATGAGTGCTACAAGAGCATATGAAGGATATTGTACCAGACAGAAGATCTTGCCTTAGTTATTCATTCTAAAATTCAAGTTGCGGCACCCCTGTCTGTGAAACTTCTGATATAGTGTTATGTTTATTATAGAGGCTATTAACAAAATCCTTAACAAGTATATTTTATCCAGGACGCCGCACTTTGGCTGTACTCACCAAGTTAGATCTAATGGATGCTGGAACTGATGCCATGGATGTCCTGTGTGGCCGTGTTATCCCTGTGAAACTAGGAATTATTGGTGTAGTGAATCGTAGTCAGGCTGACATAAACAACCAGAAGGTGGGTGCTATATCTTTCTGATTTTTGTGTTATTCTTTAATTGTTTTTATAGTTCCATAATATCACTTTAGAACATTATAGTTGTCATTGTCCAGGTGCTAAAAACAGCTGTAAAATAGTTTTACCCAACTGATACACCAGATACAAGATCCTGCTATAGTCAGCAAATCATTTTCTATCACATTTCACCTCCCTAAGGAGCATAGGCCTTCAACAAACTTATGCTAAGTCTCCCTGTTCTATGCCATCAGCTGACGGTCTGTTTGTGTCTTCTCATCCCTTCATGTATGTCTCCAGTTCTCTTTTCCATGTGTTCTTTGGTCTTCCTCTACCTCATTTTACCCTGGTGATTCCAGAACAGGGATTGTATGGTCAGCAAATATGAGCCAATTGTTGTCAAGGTATCAGCAGCTGTAAAAACCTCTTCTAAAAAAAATGGCTGTAATTGTCAATAATTTCTGTTATAGTTAATACGACTGTAACTGTTAACGCTGTTCATGTTTCCTTTTCTGTACTACCCTACTCTTCATCAGTACACGCGTGCCTCTCATTAGTGATGGACATTTTGTTTCAGATCCAGTGGTTCCTAATGATGTCATACTCTCTCCCCGCCCCCCCCCCCCCCCCCCCCCCCCCCCCCCCCCCCCCCCCCCCCCCGAAACTCCTGGGTAGTGAGATCAGATGCATAACCTTCTCGGATAAGGGCAAAAAAAATTGAAGGTCCCGTGTGCAGTTTGCATAACATTAAAAATCCCTCGGCATCTGGAAATCGTACAGAGTAGGCCATGCGTCCGCTGGCCTGGAAAAATTTAAAAATGAGGAAACCTACCCACCACAAAAATATTTATAGAATGTGTGATTTCTGTATACACACGTTGGGATCCTCGGCAGTGCTATTGAGTTCGTGCACTGTGCCGAGATCCTCCTTGTGTGATTTCAAGGAGGAGATTGGAGCACTTATTGAGTTGTCCGTGTGCAATGAAGATAGTCCTTAAAACCAAACCAAACCAAATCATTAGTGATGTCTTCCTCAATATTATCTTAGGGTTAAAAAAAGAAAAGAATTGGTAATATGTCTTACTAGAAGACAGAAAATGACCTACTTTGTGGCCACAAGACCTTTCATCAGGAACAGACAAAGAAAGTAAGAGCTAAGTGAGAAACATGAACAGTGAATGACAATAATGCAAGCTGTTCATCTGCCTGAATTGTGCGGTCAATACATAAATGGACATCAATAATATCAAAGTTAATAGATATTTGCCATATACACCAATACCTCACTCTTTCGACAGGTTAGGGACCAGAGCTATGACGAAAGTCGAAAATCGACGAAAGTCGAAGCATAGCCTTTATTTAGCTTACAAATGCATTAGGGCCGCCAAAAAACGAAAATAACTAACTATATAACACTTGCGAATGCGTGCAACACCTAGATAAACAGAAGTAAACATAAGAGTAAAGAAAATACAGTAAAAAATACGTAAATAGCATCTTACCTTAAAATCATTCTTGAGCAAGTAGACGATGAATATATACAGTATGTACAGTTTTGAATGTTGGTAATTTAGGGGGATTCTAGACTTAGAAAACCAGATGGAGAAAATTGAGGAGGCTCATCTTCAGAACTGGAGGATTTCAATCTAATTCTTTTAGGAGAAGGGCACTTTGAAGGAGATCTAACTGGGGCTGGGGCTGATGTTGATGGCTCAGAATCTGAAGGGTTAGAGGGAGGGGTGACTGAAGTTGGTTGTGGCGGTTGCGTCTTGAAAAAGGAGAGCAAAGACGTTTACCTCATTGATGTCTTCTTCCTTTCCCTAAGAAGTTCTCTGTAACAGGCTATTTGGTGTTCTAACCCACTATTTACTTTTGAACTTCTGTCGAAATTTATTCTACGTTGAAGATCTGCTGCTTTGTGTAGCCAACTTCTTCTATAATTTTTTCAAGCTTCACTTGAAAAGCTCCTGTAGCTGCGGTATCTGCGCTAGCTGATTCTCCCTTCACTGCTATATTATGCAAATTAGACCTTTTCTTAAATTTCTCAAACAAGCCCCTGCTAGCTCCAAATGTCTCTTCAGCTGATGTCTCTCCTTGTTCAGCCTTCATTGCATTAAATAAAGTTTGTGCTTTAGCCTGGATAAGATCTTGGCTTAGAGGAATGTTGTGGCAGACTTGGTCTTCAATCCACACATTTAACACTTTCTCCATCTCACCAATTAAATTGTGCCTCTTTCTAATAAGTTTGGTATGCACTGGCGTAGCGTTTTTAATTTCCTCTAACACTTTAGCTCTGTTCTTTACAATTGTGCTAACTGTAGTGCTTGGTACACCTAGCCTGCGGCCTATTTCAGCATTTACGATGCCTTGTTCATTAAGCTTGATTAGCTTAAGCTTTTCTTGCAAATTGAGAACCTTATGGGTTCTTTTAACTTTGTCACTACACTTAGGACCCATTATGAATATATTAAAGCACAAAAATAAGTACGGTAGTACTGTATAAGGCCTAATCACACAAAAAAGTACAGTATGAAAACTGTACACGTGTCTTATAATCACGATAAGAACACTGTCATTAGACTGTTATCACTAAAATAACTATGAACTGTTTACAGTATAATCACAAAAATAATATATAGTATGAATAGTTTTGTTATTTTAATCACAAAAATAAGTAGTATTAATATGTTTAATGACAAATATAAGAGATTCAATGCGGACAACTTAAAAAAAAAACAGTGCACACCGAACGATTTCTGTTCAAAGACTGAACGACGAAAGAATCAAGATGACGCGCAGTTGTGACCAAATGCGACGAAAGAGCGAAGCGAGCGACGAAATTTGGAAACGTGGTTAGAATTGAAAACCGACGAAAGAGCGAAGCGACGAAAGTCGAGGTATTGGTGTAAGTATTAAAACCAATAAAACGGTATTTGATCAGTTTTACAAATAACGGTTCACAAGAAACAAGGGACGTTTCGGGTTTTACCCTTCGTCAGCCACAAACAGGTGTTTCTTGTGAACCGTTATTTGTAAAACTGATCAAATACCGTTTTATTGGTTTTAATACTTATATTCCTTACCAGTTTTACAGCAGCCCCTTAATTTAGATATTTGCCAGTTTGGCCTTCATAAGCTAATGTAAAAGTCAAACAAAAAAGTCATTAAATTGTTATTCATCTTTTGGCACTCCTTGTGGAGCATGGAGCCACTGCTGCAACTTGTTCCTAGGAAGCCTGCATCATGCATTCACATGCTCTTGCAGCAGTGGTTTCCATGGTTTTTCTCAGTAAATAATGAGAAAAAAATTATATCCTTTTCAGACTATTTTGTAAATATTCTTGACAGAATCTGGCACTAAACATATCACAAGTTATTGATCATTTATTTCCTCGAAGCTGGAAGCTAGACGGAGGAAAATTATTTTTAAAATGCATATTCAAATTTTCAGAGACGTAGACTTGCAACTCCTAAATTGTTTTAATGTAAAACACTAAAAGTGGCATCGTATCCAAACTAGCATAGGCAAACTATAAGGTAGTTTTAACTAAGCTAATACTATAAGTATCCATAAGGTAGTATAAAATCAGAACAAGCCATGAACAAACTTATAAAGAAACAGAAGACGAGCCAGGCTCAAGCATACGTGAAGAAAGAACGTGTGAGTTAAAACTCCAAAGAGGACAAATCTGCAAATAGAGCTGCTCATGATTGGGTTGGATAGAGGAGTTGCATTTGTACCATAAATTCCACAAGATGGGGTGAAGATTGATGATGGTCTCAGTTTAAGATGAATGTTGTACTTTTATCCAACAGGAGCTGTCGGAATCTCTGAAAGATGAAGCTTCATTTCTGCAGAAGAAATATCCATCCATAGCTAATCGGAATGGGACTACTTACCTTGCTAAAACATTAAATAGAGTAAGTTTAATTCTTACAGAGAACGCCTGTTTCTTCTTGATTATTTATGATTTAAATATGTCTGATTCTACTTATCTACATAATCTGTGTTTCTGATTCTAGAAAATATCATTGTTTCGTTATGAAGATTATTTCCTTGCTTATTAATCTGTGTACACTCTGCTGAACTTTCTGACTTATCCTTTTTGTTATCTAAATATTGTTTTTATTTACTGCTTGACTTTCCCTGCAGTAAGAAGTGGACGATATTAATTTTCTGTCCGTCTCATTCCATGTTCATATGCCTGAGTATTTCTTACAGTCAAAGTATGTTTATGTTCTTATTTGGTGTATGCTAAATGTTTTAATTTTTGAAGGTATGCACAAATTATGTTACCTCAGTTGTTATGTATCGGCTGTCACGGTGAGTATGAATTATGCCACCATTATTACTTTAGATAACTCCTTACTCGGAGTAACCAAGAGGACATGCACACCATCATACATGGCAGACGCTGGAATTGGGTTGGCCACGTCCTCAGAAGAGATCCCCGATGCCATCACAGGAACAGCTATGCTATGGACCCCTGAAGGAAAGTGAAAGAGAGGCCGACCAAACACAACTTGGCGGAGAACTGTGGAGGCTGAGATGCAAAGAATGAACCAGAGCTGGGGCACTGCACGAAGGATGGCCGCCGACCGAGCAAAGTGGAAGCGGTTTGTTGCTGCCCTACAAGACGCCACCAGGCGTGATGGCCACTGACAGTTTTGACAGTTGTCGGCTGAGGATCAAAGAAGAAGAAGATTACTTTATACTAGTACTATCTGTCGCAAAATTGTCACAGTTTACATGCATTAATAGTACAAAATGCTGTCATTAAAAATTCATGGAAATGTTATTATCAAGAGCCAGGTTTTATTTTGGTGGTGAAAGGAAGTGCTCATACCAGAACCTTTCAGTTTGCTGCTTTCATAGCTCATTGTAAACTTGCAGGTATTAATGACTTGCTGTAAGCCGTCTACTTTACACTGCATTTGGAAAGACTGTTCATTTAAAGTCTTGTAAGCAAGGCAAGCAAAAATTTGAAGAAAAAATTTTTTTAAAACGGGGTCGGAGGAAAAAGAATCAGCATAAATTATTGATGTACCAGATAATGAGAATAAATCAATTAATATACTCTACTTCTTCAGCTTTCCTAGACCATAAAGCTGCTTGCTCAAACTCAGTTGTTTTCCATTCTTCACTTACCTTGATGGTCTATCTGTGACTTTCCTAGCACTTTCATGCCAATTTTAATAATGTCTGTCCATTGTATTTTTGGGTCCTGTGCCCTGAATTTATTCATTACAAAATATTGATATAGAAAAGGGAGAGAAAAAAAGCAGCTTGAAATATTGACAGAGAAAGCAATGTTAAAAATTATAAGGAAACAAATATTTTATTTCAAGAAAGCCACAAAAATAATATTTCTCAATTAAATATGAAAACAGAAAATCATAAAAACAAATATTAAATGTCATAAAATATCTATAAAGAAACTAGTGAAAAAATAGTTGGAATAGAGTATTGCAGTGATTTTCAACCTTTTTCAGCTCACTGCACACTGAACAAGGTGCTAAAATTGTCACGGCACACCCTCAGTTTTTTAAGGAGATATTTTATCATTTTAAAAAAAGTGTTAAGATTGTGTTTACAAGTTCATTATCTAAAAATTCTAATCATTGTGTTATTTTTAAAAATAATACTGATCTAGATTTCAAAAGATTTTAAAAAAATTTATATTCATATTTGTTATTATTCCAATTATTGAAATGAGATATCATTGAATATATGTCATTTATATTTTAATAAAAATCCTATGACATGTTCTATTTACCTAAAAAAAAAAGTGTCCCCTTCCTGTTCTCTCTGTGTCTCAGACCCTCTTTCTTTCTTAATGAAATAATGAAAAAATCAGGTTTTAAATAAAATAGTTTGGTCTGTGATGAAAAATTTAACGCTACATTCATGTTTTCTATTTACTTACTTAGTCATTCCTCTTCTACCATGTGTAGAGATTTGCCTGAGAGAGTACCATATTATCCTATCGGCTGTCTTCCTTCTGGCGTGGTTCCAATCTAGATTTCGGTCCTTCAGAGATTGTCTAATGTTGTCCTCCCAGCGGACTCTGGGTTGTCCTGGAGGTATGGATCCCTGGCTCTTAGTTTCCCATATTTGCCGTGGAAGCTGATCATCTTCCATTCTGCAGACATGGCCAAACCATCTTAGTTGGGACTTTTCTATTTGGGTCTGCAGTGGCTAGGTTTTGAGGCCTTGCCATATCGTCTGGTTGTGGACCGTGTCTCTTCTTGTTACTTCAACCACCTTTCTCAGATACCTCATTTCTGAGGTTTGGAACTGGCTTTTGTGGGTTGTAGTCATTGCCTTTGACTCGCATCCTTACATCAAAACTGGAATATATTTTTTCTATTTACTGTAAGCACAAAGAGGGTTGGAAATGACAAAAATTGTATAAACATGAGTAGAAATAAAAAGTGTTTACTTCATTGTCATCATATAACTTTCATTTGTTCATTAGAAATAAGCCCTAAAAAATAACAATCAACTAAATCCAGAAATAACAAAAATAACTAACATGAGATAGAAATAACAAACAAAAAGATGGGAAAGGGTTTCTGTAGACATGTGTATTATAGTGATCACCCCTTGTAATAATTGTCTTGGTCAGGTTCAAAAGCGTAAAGGTTCTCTTTCATTACAAGGGAAGGTCACTGCGAGGCACTGTGGCTCAACAAGAGTGAAAGGTGCGGGTAGTAAAAGTACACTGCAGAGTTATTTTTGGATCTGGAACAATAGGGAATGAAAATTCTTAAAATTTTACTATAATACCTTTTTTTTAAAATTAAATTGTTATTGTTTTCATTCTTATCGACCATTTCTGAAAAATACACAGTACTTCTAAAATTTACCTTGACAATTTTGTATTCCTTAATATTTTCTTGCTGTTTTTCAACGTTTCCCAAAACTCTAGCGGCACACCTGCAGACCCTTTGCGGCAGACTAGTGTGCTGTGGCACACCGGTTGAAAATCACTGGTTTATTGGATATGATGTGTTCAGGAGCTGCATTTGTCTGCAACGAGATGGTGTAATCCACAGACATCATTATCTAAACAAATAGCATGGTTTCACCATCATCAGCTGCCATCTACACTTCGATTGTCAGCTGCATTGAGTCTCCAAAGTGTAATTTTACCCACTTCAATCTTTCTTCTTCAAGCTGACATGGTTACATTCTTCCATCTCTCCAAATCAAATTAATGTTGTTCTCAGACATTAAAGACATTGATAAATGCTTTTAGTTGCATTTGAGTTTGTCCAGCTGTCATAATCTTGTCAGGGTTCAGAGTGACTAAGAGATTTGGCGTCTGCCTCGAATTCTAAATGTACCGGGTTCGATTCCCAGTAGAAGGAATATAATTTGTGGAATTTTTTGTTTCAGAATCAGTGATCCTAATGATGTCATACTCCTCCCTGGTCTCCTGGGTAGTGAGATCGGATGCCTGGCCTTCTTGGATACGGGTGAAAAAAATAGGAGGTCCCGTGTGCGTTGCACACGTTTAAAATCCCATTGCAGTTGGAAATCATAAAGAGTAGGCCATAATGCCGCTGCCCTGGCAAAATTTAAAAATTAGAGACTTATCCACCTCAAAAATGTTTAATTCCTGTATACACACATTGGACTTCTCGCCAGTGCTACGGAGTTCATGTACTGTGCTGAGATCCTCCTTGTGTGATCTAAGGGAGGAGATTGGAGCTCTGATGGAGTTGTCCGTGTGCAGTGAAGATAGTCCTTAAAACCAAAATCAAACCAAAAAATGAATCTTGTCACCACTGCTAATATCTTTGAGAAATATCTCTTTATTTTGAAAACCCAGCAAATTACTGATTTCACTGTGGCCAGTATTTGTGTTACTAATAACTTACTGTTTTATTAAGTAGTCCCATGTGTGAACACAATGAATGTTGAATTACTTGTATCATTTAATGTACTGAGTATATGGCTTTAATTTTTTTCCTTTACCTGGCCAGCTTCTTATGCACCACATCCGAGACTGTTTACCTGAGCTGAAAACCAGGGTCAACGTCCTCATAGCACAGTTCCAGTCCCTCATGAGCTCATTTGGTGAACCCATCAATGAAAAGGTAACAAGGGCAATGACAGGTTTAGAATTGTATGGTGTTCTATTATTAATTTAATTTTTGTTTTAAATTTGTTTTTTTTTACTTAGTTAGCTTTTTGGGCATTCTAAGCTAGTAGTTCTTTACCATAAGCATTGTGTCTTTCTTCTACTGCTTCTGCTGTGAAGTATGAATTTTCGTTCCAGAGTTACAGTAATTCTATCAATTAACATGACACATTGTTATATTGGGCATCTTTAAGGTGTTACCACACTAGTTAATCATCTGCTATGTGCTCTTAATGCTAGTTGATCAGCATTCATCTTCAGAGTTGTGCAAACCATTTTATTTTCTTTATCTTTCTATATGTTTTTTCCTTGCTGGCCTTACTTTAACAGTTGTTTCTTATTTATCCCCAGGTCTCTGACTTTAAAAAAAAATATTCTTCTTGCATATTTCTTTTCACAAATATCAGTCTTTGTTTACAGTGAGCGCTAGGTCTGTTTTTCAGTCTTGTTATATTCTTACATGTTTGTAAAAATTATTAAGTTTCCAGATTTCTTTTTCTGGTTTTTGTTGCCCTATTTCAAAACGTAGCATATTTTCTCTTGTATTACATAATACCATTCTGTTCTCCATAGAATTGAGAATTCTTGTTGCATGTATTCTTAGTCTGACAAGTTCTGGTTGTTATAAACTTCTGGGAGGGCAGACTGATAACATAAAATGTCCTGAACTGGGCATGCACTTTTTAAACTGCTTTATGTTTATACTTGACTGAAAATGGATAAGGCTGGAATAATAAGGAGAATTAATGATCACCTATTAGAGAACAGCACTGAACTTTCTAATCTATTCAAAAAATAAATAAATACAAAATGCTTGTCACCAAAAACACTTGGTCCTTTTCTAAATATTTTCTTTTACCAGTAATATTCTCCATTACCCTTATCTTGGCAAGTATGATTGCATTATTGTGGTTCAGAGTCAACATTGCTAGCCAGGCAAACACACAGGTGCTTAGTCTCCCTTTGTAAGTGTTAAAGTGTATGAATGTGTGATGTGGCACTGTAATTCTGACTTTCAACCGGCCCGATCCTGTTCTTTTATTTTTTATTTTCACCAGTTTTATTTTCTTCTGATCACGCGATTTTCCGTTGTTTACGGAAATCGCTATTTTCGGGCACGCTTTTCCACCATTTTATTTCTTCTCATTTGAATATATATCGTGTTTGGTATTTTTTTTTGAGTAGATACATTAAATGGGTTCGTTTTAGGTCGGTAGGTTTATTTTTCACTCGGCCAGTTTTACTTTCTTCTGATTTTTCGCGATTCCCGTAAAGTTCGTTGTTTACGGAAATAATCGCCATTTCCGGCACGCGATATGACGAGGCCGGAAGCACGCGGCCGGAAGCACGCGGGGTTTGCGTGGGTTGATAGTACTAATTTTTCTAGCGCTCCCATTGGTCCGGGATTTGCGTAGGAAGGGAAATCCGCGTGGGCGGTTGCTCTTGTATATATGGGACAGAAAACGGGGATTCGGTCTCTATGAAAAAAATAAGTGCCAGCCGTCAGACTACGTAATTTATCGTTCTCCACTGTGGGAAAAACCAGCGATGAATTGGTATGTAAGATTTTATCGTATTATCGTTTTATTCATTAGAGGGTTCTTTGAGAAATTCGCCCTTAGGTAAAGATTAACTTTTCAGTTTTAAAATAAACGATAGCGCCATTAATTACTATTTTTGAAGAACGACGTAATGCAACAGTATGCTTATTCTTTCTATGATTTTGGCAATAGATAGGAGTGTGTGAAGTTGTGAGAAACATGTGTGCCATATTTGTAGGATGTTATGTAAAACCACCATTTATTCCTGTATATTTTCTAATGTAAATTTATGGGGAAATCCCTGGTGTGTTCGTTAATGTTTCTGAGCCTTAAAAATGTGAGAAATATTGTCAGAGGGTTCAAATTTACGTTGTAAATGAATTATACTGCTTAGGGGAGGAAACTATTCCTATAGCGAGATTTAATTTAATAAGAGTAAGCCGGGGAAACTCCTGTGTTAATGGGTAAAAGGATTTCCCTAATTTTGTCAAGTTTGAACAAGTGATCGGCCATGCGTAACGGCCATGTAACGTCAGACGGGTCTGGGCTATTGTTTGTTTTACCTGGCAGATTTTAGTAGAAGGAGGGGGGATGAAGAGGCCATGTGGGATAGTGGTATTTTATGTATTGTTGTGAAGAACGAGAGAAAGGGGAGAAGAAGTGAGAATGAAGAGACACGTGTATAGAATTATTTTATGTATCGTATATGTTAGAGATAAGCGATTTTAGAGTGGGTGTACATGAGTCGCTGTTTCTTTTAATTTCAGCGAGTCACGGCGGAAACAGTGGGGAGCATAATTTTGTCAAATAAAATTATCCACGGCAAAAGACATATCTCAGGGTCAGAGTACTCGAGTATCGTCAGGAGCAAAAGAAAATTACCCTATGGTCTCTGGCAGTGAAGTCCCTATGCTTCAGCTGGACCGAGGTTTATTTAACATACAGCCGAGAGCATCGCTATTATAGTCTCTAGCAACGGCAGGTGGCCGGGAGACTAGTTTCATTTTGTACAGCCTGAAATCAAGGCTGTGTTTTTTTTTTTCCTCTAACTCCGGAGCGGGTTAAAAGAGGGAAGCTATTCAGCAGCAGAGAAGTTTTGTCTACAGTTAATCAAGTCCCTCATGCTTGATATCCGAACATCGTCATCACCAAAATCAGGAACAGGTGACAGGGTTACCATACCTAGGTCCTGATAGAAATCAAGAGAAGAGCGTAACGGAGACGCCGCATCATCAGCCCTCGAGTGTTAGAGAGACACTGAGATCAAGAGAGGAAGATAGAGAAGGAGGGAGAAAATAGACAGGACCAGTAGGGTCTGTTCAGTATCCATTGGACGGATAGACACTGAGTCTGCGTTCGAAAAACCAAGTCTATTATATTTAGCATTTCTTGTGGTGTAGTTATCGGCGCCTATCGCCTAACTAGTAGAAAGCTGTGTAGCCGTTCGTTGAGGAAGAGTCACCAGGACTAAGACAGAAATTTATTAGTGTTAGAGAGTGGAGGCTAAAAGTTGACAGCCCCACCAAAGTAGATTTGGTTTAAATCACTAACCATTTTTATTGTTCCTCAGCAGGGTGACAGGAAGAGTGAATGTGATTTGGGGTTTTTTTTTGAGTGTCTCTCTCAATTTAATTGTTACCTTGGTTTTTTTCCAGGCCGTGCAACAGTGCACGCTATCGACTGACTTGATGACGTATGATGCCATTTTATGTTTTTTTCTTGTATGTAAATAAATATATACATATATTATTTACTGGATCAGCTTCTATTCTTTACTATACTTACTCTATGTTGTCTGTATAGTGGTGTTTGTGGTCGTAATTATACACCTTATCTCCTTGTGTTTCAAGGCAGTCAGAGGTGGGGAGACTATAGCCATTTTTTTTTAGTCACGAAGCGGCAGGGGGAGATTCAAATCCTGGGTCTATCTCTTGAGCCAATAGTCTCACCTGTCCACAGGCATGTTATTTTCCATCTAAATTCTATCTTCTCAGACTTTCTCATACTAGGGTCTTGCTTTCATTCAGGCACACTCTATAAAATTAAAACCACTTCGTGACAAGTGGGCGGCAATCGTCCCGGGATCATTCTGTTGAGATCAATTCTGTGATCTACATTCATAGATTGTCTCTATAGGAAGTTTCTGAGAATAGAATTTCTTTAAATATCCCCTAGACTTGAGCTACTAGAACTGATCCAGTATAAGTTTTTCCACAGGTTGCAGTCTAGTAGATTTTTGTGGTATTTTTGATTTATATGACTAAGAGGTAATTGATGGCATACCGACATATTTTTCTTTAACAGGAAGGTAATTTAGTTTTTGGTAGCTTCTTAACTAAATTTTTTTCTCAGGTTATTGTTCAGACTTGACGCTAGTCTGAGTTCGGGTTTTGGAACAGCGGTTAAAGAGGGAGTATTATATATTACGTAACAGGTAGTTCCTTCCTTTTGTTCTCCTTTCTGTCATTTTCTGTTAGTTGTGAACTTACAGCAGTTTACAGGTAAGATGGCGGATATGGCCAAGTTACGAGCTGCCTGGCGTGAATCTGCTCAGGATATGGGAATGGATAAGGAGGAGACTAAGGCCTACCTGATAAGGGAAACTGATAGGCATATTCAGCGAGAGAAAGAGAAGGAGGACAGGGCAGCCGCCGCAGAAGCAATTGAGGAAAGGGAAAGGATAGCCGCCGCAGAAGCAGCAAAAGAGGAAAGGATAGCCGCCGCAAAAGCAGCGGAGAGGCAGGCCGAGATGGAACTTCGGAAATTGGAAGCCCAGGAGAAGGCAGCAGAGAGACAAGCAGCAGAGAAGGCAGCGGAGAGACAGCATGAACTTGCCCTGCGTTCTCTGGAACTGCAGTACCGAGCTTCGGGAGGCAGTTCGGCTAATGGAGATTCACCCGGAGCAGGAGCGACAGACACCTCAGGAAACGGAGGACCCCGGATGGCCGCCATGAGCTTCCCATTTGACTCGTTCCCTAATGGGAATGAAAAGATTGACGTGTTTTTAGAAAAATTTCAAAGAATGGCAAAGGCATACGGGTTGGATGAGAGTTTGTGGTGTCTAAAATTATCACAATCTTCAAAAGTCATGCTTATGAAGTCTACAACAAGATGCTCCTAGATGACCAGAACAACTTTGAGGCACTGCGAAACGCTTTATTGCAAAGATTTCAGTGGACACCCCGTAAATGCCAAACCATGTTCAGGGAGAGCAGGCCGGAGAAGGGAGAGAGTTTCGCACAGTTTGCAGAGCGGGTGAGAAATTACCTAACCCGGTGGAGGGAACTGTCAGGACTGGCGAAGACTTTTGAAGGGTTGGAGGAGTTAGTTCTGTGTGAACAAGTTAAGGCAAACATGTCCCCCGACTTGAGGCGATATCTGGCAGAGCAGGGTGCCCAGCAACTTGATCAGATTATCGTGTTCGCCGAAAGGTACCAGACAGCACAGGCCGAAGTACTGGGACAGAAACGGAAAAACCCAGACCTGCCAGCCCCAGACAAAGGAGCTTCATCATCGCAGCCGGCTACTTCCCCAGCTCATCAGCAACCAGGGCCTTCTCGCAAGGAGCCTCATTTTGGTTATAACTTGCGCCCCCAGCAGCATAACCGAGCACCGACAACAACCTCTCAGGAACCCGCTAGGAACAGAGGAGATCATGAGAGGTATTGTCAGAATTGTAGAACCACTTCCCACTGGACATCTCGGTGTATGAACAAACCCCCAGCTCACCATGCAGCTTGTTTAAGACCGGTGAGATGGACTAAAGGGAATAAATGGGAACCAGTCCAGGCAGAGAAGTTGTTCTCTAACAGTGGACCAGCCGTAGTGAATGGGACAGCCACTACGTGTTTGTTTGACAGCGGGCTTACTTACCCCAGTATCATCGCTCGTCATTTGGTGAAACCAGGGCAGTGGACCGGAGAAATAGTTGAGATTGGTGGCGTTTTGAGAAGAGGTATCTCACAGCGTCTGCCCGTAGCCAATATTGAGGTGAAATGCAAGTTTGTGTCTGGCACCATCAAGGCAGCTGTAATGGCACAGCCAGCACATGATTTCATCCTGGGAAGCCCATACATAGTTTTGGGAAACCCAACCACACCGATTCTTGCTAATGCAAGAGGGCCTACTGCAGGCCAGAGAAGTGAAAGGGGAAAGCCCCAAATTCACGGAGCCCCACGGGAGCTCAAACATCCTCGTCTTGCAATGAGGAGGAGAGACGCCTCTAAAGACAGTGGAATGTTATTTACAGAGGCGTATTCGCCTGTCAGCCCTGTTCAGCCTAAAGGTCAAACAGTGGTGACGCCTCTTACTTCGGAAGTATCTTCTTTGTCGTCGGGAATTAGGCCCCCGATGGTATTACATCTCTCAAGGGAGGGAAATACTGACAAGAAGGAACATGTGCACGGTTCTTCAGTCAACCGCAAACAGTTACGCCCTGTTACGGCGATGTCTGGCCAAGACAGTCAGACTGTTTCAAAACACTGGGAGGTCGCACCATCTGGTAATCAGTATTTACCACGCGCCGCAAGGAAAATTCGTGGGCGAAGAAAACACATGAGAGGCAGGAGGAAGGGCGACCACTCAGGGTGCAGTCGCCAGGAGGAAATCACCAGGCGGGACCATCACAATCCAGTGCTGGCACAGATTTTCAAGGATATGGAAATGGGCCTATATGATAATCCTAATTATGACAGTGATTAGATCGGGATGTAGATCTAGATACGGGCCAGCATGAATTCCAGAGATTTCAGTGATTTAGCACGGTTCCCGTACTTGAAAGGGGGGACTTATGTGATGTGGCACTGTAATTCTGACTTTCAACCGGCCCGATCCTGTTCTTTTATTTTGAATTTTCACCAGTTTTATTTTCTTCTGATCACGCGATTTTCCGTTGTTTACGGAAATCGCTATTTTCGGGCACGCTTTTCCACCATTTTATTTCTTCTCATTTGAATATATATCGTGTTTGGTATTTTTTTTGAGTAGATAAATTAAATGGGTTCGTTTTAGGTCGGTAGGTTTATTTTTTCACTCGGCCAGTTTTACTTTCTTCTGATTTTTCGCGATTCCCGTAAAGTTCGTTGTTTACGGAAATAATCGCCATTTCCGGCACGCGATATGACGAGGCCGGAAGCACGCGGCCGGAAGCACGCGGGGTTTGCGTGGGTTGATAGTACTAATTTTTCTAGCGCTCCCATTGGTCCGGGATTTGCGTAGGAAGGGAAATCCGCGTGGGCGGTTGCTCTTGTATATATGGGACAGAAAACGGGGATTCGGTCTCTATGAAAAAATAAGTGCCAGCCGTCAGACTACGTAATTTATCGTTCTCCACTGTGGGAAAAACCAGCGATGAATTGGTATGTAAGATTTTATCGTATTATCGTTTTATTCATTAGAGGGTTCTTTGAGAAATTCGCCCTTAGGTAAAGATTAACTTTTCAGTTTTAAAATAAACGATAGCGCCATTAATTACTATTTTTGAAGAACGACGTAATGCAACAGTGTGCTTATTCTTTCTATGATTTTGGCAATAGATAGGAGTGTGTGAAGTTGTGAGAAACACGTGTGCCATATTTGTAGGATGTTATGTAAAACCACCATTTATTCCTGTATATTTTCTAATGTAAATTTATGGGGAAATCCCTGGTGTGTTCGTTAATTTTTCTGAGCCTTAAAAATGTGAGAAATATTGTCAGAGGGTTCAGATTTACGTTGTAAATGAATTATACTGCTTAGGGGAGGAAACTATTCCTATAGCGAGATTTAATTTAATAAGAGTAAGCCGGGGAAACTCCTGTGTTAATGGGTAAAAGGATTTCCCTAATTTTGTCAAGTTTGAACACGTGATCGGCCATGCGTAACGGCCATGTAACATGTCAGACGGGTCTGGGCTATTGTTTGTTTTACCTGGCAGATTTTAGTAGAAGGAGGGGGGATGAAGAGGCCACGTGGGATAGTGGTATTTTATGTATTGTTGTGAAGAATAATAGTATTTCGAGAAGAAAGGGGAGAAGAAGTGAGAATGAAGAGACACGTGTATAGAATTATTTTATGTATCGTATATGTTAGAGATAAGCGATTTTAGAGTGGGTGTACATGAGTCGCTGTTTCTTTTAATTTCAGCGAGTCACGGCGGAAACAGTGGGGAGCATAATTTTGTCAAATAAAATTATCCACGGCAAAAGACATATCTCAGGGTCAGAGTACTCGAGTATCGTCAGGAGCAAAAGAAAATTACCCTATGGTCTCTGGCAGTGAAGTCCCTATGCTTCAGCTGGACCGAGGTTTATTTAACATACAGCCGAGAGCATCGCTATTATAGTCTCTAGCAACGGCAGGTGGCCGGGAGACTAGTTTCATTTTGTACAGCCTGAAATGAAGGCTGTGTTTTTTTTTTTCCTCTAACTCCGGAGCGGGTTAAAAGAGGGAAGCTATTCAGCAGCAGAGAAGTTTTGTCTACAGTTAATCAAGTCCCTCATGCTTGATATCCGAACATCGTCATCACCAAAATCAGGAACAGGTGACAGGGTTACCATACCTAGGTCCTGATAGAAATCAAGAGAAGAGCGTAACGGAGACGCCGCATCATCAGCCCTCGAGTGTTAGAGAGACACTGAGATCAAGAGAGGAAGATAGAGAAGGAGGGAGAAAATAGACAGGACCAGTAGGGTCTGGCAACAGTGCACGCTTTGTGACTCGTATGATGCCATTTTATGTTTTCTTGTATGTAAATAAATATATACACTGGATCTTCTATCTTTACTATACTTACTGTTTCAAGGGTGTTTGTGGTCAATTATACACAGTGTTTCAAGGCAGTGGGGAGACTATAGCCATTTTTTTTTAGTCACGAAGCGGCAGGGGGAGATTCAAATCCTGGGTCTATCTCTTGAGCCAATAGTCTCACCTGTCCACAGGCATGTTATTTTCCATCTAAATTCTATCTTCTCAGACTTTCTCATACTAGGGTCTTGCTTTCATTCAGGCACACTCTATAAACTTAAAACCACTTCGTGACAGAATGCTGATTGTTGTTGCAGCGCTGGTAAGATATATATGCCTCACCCATCATACTTCCATCCCTCTAGTTTCACATTTGATGCCAAATTCCAGCTGTTTGAGTCATGTTGAATCATTTATTGCAGTGTTATTCTCTAACAGGCAATCGTTAACTGCCCTTATTATCTCTCCCTTATCCATATCCAGTGTCCTCACTATGGGTGCTCTTGAGGCTGGTCTGTTAGCTCTCTCATTGCCATGTACTCCTGCTTGAAGTAGATCCACGCCAGTTCTGGAAGGGTTGAAACCTTTATATATGTTCTCCATTCACACCATCGACTTTGGACCTTCCAAAGTATGGACTGAGAGTCAGATTCAATGACTGCCCTGGTTATTGTAGTTCCAGACAGCCACCTCAGGGCTGCAGTAACTGCCTCTATCTCCATTCTCATTCTGGAGGTTGTTTTCATGGAAGCTGCACTCTGTCCAGTGATGACAATGCCATTTACTCTAACTAAGAAGCCCCATCCTTATTTCTCTTAATGGCTTGAATGTTCAACATCATTTTGCATGAATTCTAGTGGCTTTCCTCTGTTTCAGACTTCTTTATTTCTTCCATCGTTTTTTCACAATCTATTTTATTTATAGTTTGTGTTTCGTTTCATATCATTTTTGTGTCTTTAATTTGCCACTATCTTACGTGTCACTTCTATTGGTGTTTATGGATGATACTGCGATCAACACTGTTTTATTCCACGGATCTTGCTACTTTGATCAGGACTTGTTTCTACCAGTTGTGTTATTTTATTATTTCCTTTTGCGTTTCCCTGATTGTTTAATTTCTTGTTTTAATATTTCTTGCATTATTATTGTTATTTTTTTGCTCATCACCTGTGTTGTTTACTTTTTCATCTGCTTGTGTCACTCTTTTTTGTCTGTGTTTCTCATCCTCTAACGTGTTTGTAGTATATTTCTTTGACCTGTCAGTAATTCTTGTCCTTGTCACCTCTTTGTAGCTGTGGCTGACGAAGGGTGAAACCCGAAACATCCCATGTTTCCTGTAAACCGATAATTTGTAAAACTATTCCTGTAAAACTATTCCGTACCATTTTATTTTTTAATTTATATTTTTATTTCTCACCATGGAGAACAGACCCGTCAGTGTATACTATGGCTATGGCATCGTCATTCCCAGCATGATCATTTTAAAATATCACAACACAAATATAAAACAATCCATCTAAATCATTTTCTAACAAATATCAAACTATAGTCCTGCTCTTTATTTATTTCATGTGCTATTGGAAACAGCTTCTAAAATCATTTTTAACGTTCTGTAGCTGTTGTTATTAATATATGAAAATCTGTGGCAAGTGCTGTTGAACTAAAATCGCCAGAAGGAAAAGTTCTAGTTTATATAGCAAATTTCATTGTGTATGCCTCATTATCTGATCACAAGCATTGCATAGAAATATGCAACAGTTGTCATTGTGTATGTCTCATTATCTGATCACAAGCGTTGCATAGATATATGCAACAGTTGTCATTGTGTAGGCCTCATTATCTGATCACAAGTATTGCATAGAAATGTGCAACAGTTGTCATTGTGTATGTCTCATTATCTGATCACAAGCATTGCATAGATATATGCAACAGTTGTCATTGTGTATGCCTCATTATCTGATCACAAGCATTGCATAGAAATATGCAACAGTTGTCATTGCCGAGTGAAAGTTTTACTCATTTTTAATTTGGCTTTGTTTATGTTGCAGAGCCAGCTGTTGCTGCAGATCATAACACGATTTGCTACGGCTTACTGTGGCACTATTGAAGGAACTTCCAAGAACATAGAGACATCCGAGCTGTGAGTTGTTCTAATTAACGTCAATTTGGGTATTTAAAAATGTATTCTTATTTTAAGAGGATAAAGGAAGTCCTGTATCAGATACTGCCGTAGGGAAGTGAAATATTAGAGACTTCACTATACTAGGTCCAGCACTGAGAAAAGGGGTGACCATTTCCCTTCCCCGGTGCCTTTTCCTTCCCTAACTCAAGTGTAAAGTCAGGTACCCATTTACAGCTGGGTAGACTGAAGCGTGTCGATACTGTGAACCAAAACCGGCACCTTTGCCGTGAGAGACCAGCGCTGTTTAAGAGGATACTTAAGATTTAGACATGACAGAAGGAGGTTGTTTGACATACATCATTGTACATGAGATTTGTATTTATTTATGCTCAACAGTTGTGCCTCAGATGTACTGGTTATAATCCAGACTATGTCTGTCAGAAACAATCTACTTAATAAGTAATTACCTTTTTACTCCATATGGAGAATGTAGCCATGACTGCAGCTGGTGCTGCACTTGCAAGAAGCCTGCACCAAAGCATTAGTGATTTCTGAAGCAATTTGTTTTACATCATGAGGCTGTCAGCCCCATGCACAACCTCAGTTTAGTCGCCTCGTATGACATGCACGAGGAAGCAGTAGTTCTATCCTTTCTTTGTCTCGTCAGCGACCCATGGGAACTACACGGGGAAAATTAAATTATAGTGACCCCTAAGTGCTCTGCTAGACATTGTTCTATTGCTAGTATAAAAAAACAAGCAGTAACATCCGTTAACAGTGGAACAAAACAAAATACAATATAATAGTAAATTAGTATTAAGAATAAATGAACAGAACAGACGCATGCGTGCACACACACACACCCCCTAAAAAAAAGGACGTCGTTACATTTATAATTATGGTATTGCACGGTAGAACTGCTTTGCAATATAGATATGATTTATTACAGAGTAAATTTGAAAGAAAAAAGATTTGAGAATGCTAGTTTAAAGAACATAAGCAATCACACTGCCCTTAAGTCTTTGTTTTTAGTGTTTACATCTTTGGAGTACTGTCACTACTTCTTTCTCTCCTGCCGTGCCATGTTTTAAGGATTAATAAGTCTTACTTGTTTTGGCTGATGTTTGGTGTTACATTTTCTCTCTGTTTGTCTGTCGACACCAGATGTGGTGGTGCACGCATATGTTACATTTTTCATGAGACTTTTGGACGCACGCTGGAATCAATGGATCCACTAGGCGGGCTAAATACAAGAGATATCCTCACTGCTATCAGGAATGCAACAGTTAGTATTATGTTGTCTTGATTTTTTGTGAAAACAATTGTATGTTGTTAATGTGAAACGTTGAGAAGAACTAGAAATAGATCTTCTTATCCTGTTTAGTTCATTATGGAGTACAGAACCACCACTGCAAGCTGGTCCACTTGCAGGAAACCTGTGTCACAACATTTGTGTGGCTCTTGCAGCTGTGTTTTCAGTAGAAGTTTATTTAACATGATGAGGTTGCCAGTTTGATGTGCAGTGTATATTAGTTGCCTTCTATGACATGCTGGAGGTTGCCAGTTGTCCTGTTCTGTCTGTGGCTATAGATAGGTAGCAAATAGAATAGGTAGGACCTGGAATGGCATGTTCATATGAAGAAAAAATATGCTAATGCTTTATGTTTCAAGAAAGGGAGGAGACTGCTACTGTATATTATATGTCATATCCACATATTTTGTTCTTGAAACGTACGCAAGTTCACATGCACAGAGCCACTCATGGGACACTCATACGTACATGGGGCACATGCACACCTGAGGAAGATGCACACACAAAAAAGTAAAGGTGAATACCAAGGCAGCTGGAACCTTTATGGGCAGAGTTGATGAGACAACTCTAAACAGAAGTCGATGAGAGTAACTACAAGGAGCGGCTGTAAGATGTTGTCACTACTCACATCATGGAGAAACTATGCAGGATAAGCATGAGATGGTGTATAGAAGTTAATATATTTACTCTGCATCAGACTCTAATCTGTTTCATCTTCCAGCTGTTGGAGTACTTGGTATTTGTTGGATACTGTGATTGAAAATTTTTCTCTTATTTCCTGATTTCTTAGATATCCCACATTATACTGTTGTCTATAGCTATAAAAAAAAAAAGGGATCCTGTTACACGCCCATTGAGGCATATTGGGAATATGGTGTTAGGCCCATATTTTCTTGACCATCGGCACACTAGGGGTGACGTGGTCAACATCACGCCGGCCGCCTTAACCTTCGCAGAGTTGCTCTGGTACCCAGTTCGGGCTGGGTCGACCCAGGAGCTGTTTGCGGCCTAAAAAAATCCCACCTCATCTGGGGATCAAACCATAGACCACTGAGCTAGGAAGCCAGTGCACTAACCACTATGCTACCGCGGTTCCCTATAGCTATATGCTGTTGTAAATTTCTTGAGTTTTAATTTTGTTTTAGCCAGCAGAAGATCTGCTCCTCTACATACTTTCACATCATGCAATGATGACCTAAACTTCTTACTTATGCATATTTGATCAATCTGATTCTCAGTTCTGTGGACTGGTAATATACATGTTGCTTTATGTATTCTTTTATGTGGAAATATGCTTCCTCCTATAGCTAGTTCATTTGAAGCACAGAAGTTTGCTAATAGTTCCCCATTCTCGTTCATCATACCTACTCCATGCTTTCCCATGATTTCTTCAAAGCCAGTGTTGTCTGTTACTATTTTCGCATTTTCTTCTTCTTCCTCGTTCGCCCTGAAAAGGACGGTGGTTGCGTTGTGTCTGTTTGCACCTAAGCTGTGATATCTGCACCTTTCGGTCGACACATCCGACTTCTGCACGGCATTTTTTAGGGACCGGGTTTGCCTTCCCATTTCGATCCGTACTCGCTCAGCCAGATTGCACTGCTGCAGACTGTTTCCAGGACCACCACATGGAGGTGGAGTACGGTCTTGATCAGCTCTGGTTCGCTGATCCTGATGCAAGCAGTCAAGCTATGGGTCGCTGACTGCATTCACTATTGCTGCATCTTGGGGTCCCATTTTCGCATTTAGGTCCCCCATCAAAATTGTGATGTCCTTTCTTTTCTTATTGTCCAAGACATTTTGTAGTCTGGTGTAAAAGTCTTCTTTCACAGATTCTTATTTATCGTTTGTTGGTGCATAACACTGGATGATGTTTATATTTACTTTCTTTTTGGCTGATTTAAACCTTGTTATAATTCGGGATCCCATTGCTTCCATTCCAACAGCTGGCAACAAGTAAAAAAATATATGGAACGAGACATGTGAAGAAGTACTGAGAAAAAGAGAACATCAGCACAAAGCATGGATAACAACAGAAACCATTACCAAGATAGAAGACAGGAAAAACAAGAAAGCAGATTTAAACAGAAGCAAAACCAGAAGCTCCAAAGCCAAGGCTCATGAAGTGTACATAGAAGCGAACAAAGAAGTAAGAAGAAACATTAAAAGAGACAAGATGAAATATATTGATGATTTGGCAAGGGAAGCAGAGGAAGCTGCAGCCAAAGGAAATATGAGAGACCTGTACAACAACACAAAGAAGCTAACAGGGAAATGTAAGCCAGCAAATAGCCTCATAAAAGATAAGAATGGAAAATTGCTTAGTAATATACAAGAACAAATGAAGAGATGGACAGAACATTTTGAGGAACTTCTCAATAGACCATCTCCAACTAATCCCCCAGACATCCAGCCAGCGGAAGAGGAGCTACAAATCAGCTGTGAATGACCAAGTAGAGAAGAAATAAAGAAAGCCATAAAGCTTCTGAAAGGTGGAAAAGCAGCTGGTCCAGATTGCATTCCAGCAGAGGCCATCAAAACAGATATTGATACCTCTACAGAGATATTATACCAACTACTTGGCAAAGTCTGGGAGAGAGAGGAAATACCAGCAGAATGGAAGGAAGGTTATTTGGTCAAGTTGCCTAAGGAGGGAAATTTACAAGTGCACAAATTATAGAGGAATAATGTTACTATCAGTGCCAGGAAAAGTATTAAACAGAATCATACTTGAGAAATTAAAAGAGTCCATAGTCAAGCAACAGAGAGATGAACAAGCAGGTTTTCGACAAAATAGATCCTGTACAGACCAGTTAGCCACATAGAGAATAATAGTTGAACAAAGTCTGGAATGGCATTCACCGCTATACATCGGATTCGTGGACTATGAAAAGGCATTTGACAGTGTAGACAGAGAATTGCTTTGGAAATTGAAAAGGCAGTATGGAGTTCCCATGAAGATCATTAACTTAATAAAGAAGACCTATGAAGACATGACATGCAGAGTTCTTCATAAAGGACAACTTACAGAACCGTTTAGGATTAGAACGGGAGTGAGTTAGGCAAGTAATATAAACAAAGATGGAGGGACAGACAGTGATATCAAAATAAGAATACAAAAAGCCAGAGGAGCTTTCATTGCATTGGGAAACATGGAGAACAAGAGAAATCAAGTCCAACACGAAAATAAGAATCTTCAACTCAAATGTCAAGTCAGTCCTATTGTATGGCTCTGAGACATGGAGAACAACAAAAACAACAACCAAAAAGCTACAGACTTTTATAAACGGATGCTTGCGTAGAATAGAAGGACTGAAATGGTATGACAAAGTCACAAATGTGGAATTGATGACAAGAAAAGTGCCAGTGGAACAAGAGTTGAGAAGAAGACGCTGGCGATGGATAGGACACACATTAAGGAAACCTGTTGATAGCATTACAAGGCAGTCCTTGTTCTGGAATCCACAGGGAGAGAGAGGCAGAGGCAGACCAAAAAACACACGGTGAAGAGAACTGGAAACAGAGGTGAAAATGATGAGGAAAACATGGAAAGAACTTGAGTGGATGGCACGGGACAGGAAGACTTGGCATGTGTTTGTTGAAGGCCTATGCTCCTTGGCGAGCTAAAGGGTATTGATTGATCAGACTCTAATGCTATCAGCTGTGAAAGATGTTCAAAGAAAGGGAAAGGCATATTGAACAAAGCTGAAAAATTAGAAGGCTCAGGGAGATTGTTCAAACTTCTTCTAGACCAGATCAAACTGAGACTACAGTTCATTTATTTTAGACTGTCCCTCGAATTATCATTGAATATATTTTTCACAAAGCAAACATAGAAAAATCTTGCAACCTAATTTCAATCAGTTGGAATATATTCGTCACACAGCAAACATAGAAGAATCTTGCAATTGCAATCAGTTGGAATATATTTGTCGCAAAGCAAACATAGAAGAATCTTGCAACTTTATTGCAATCAGTTGGAATATATTTGTCGCAAAGCAAACATAGAAGGATCTTGCAACTTTATTGTAATCAGTTAGAATATATTTGTCGCAAAGCAAACATAGAACAATCTTGCAACTTTATTGCAATCAGTTGGAATATATTTGTCGCACAGCAAACATAACAAAATCTTGCATCTTTATTGCAATCAGTTGGAATATATTTGTCGCAAAGCAAACATAGAAAATCTTGCAGCTTTATTGCAATCATTTGGAATATATTTGTCGCAAAGCAAACATAGAAAAATCTTGCATCTTTATTGCAATCAGTTGGAATATATTTGTCACAAAGCAAACATAGAAAAATCTTGCAACTTTATTGCTATCAGTTAGACTCCTAATTATACATTCTTCTGGTTATTTATTTGACCTATTAGGGGACAAGGCCTGCTCTGTTTGTGCCAGAAATTTCATTTGAGCTGTTGGTGAAGAGACAAGTTCGGAGGTTAGAGGAGCCAAGTCTGAGATGTGTGGAACTTGTCCATGAGGAAATGCAAAGGATGATTCAGCACTGTGGCACACAGGTATGTGTTGATGAGCTGTGGTGGGCATAGAGGGTTTCATTGAGAAAGGAGGTGTGTTGATGGTGAGAGCTTTAGGGAAAAGAACAGTATTAACTTCTTGATTCTATAATTATTATTAGCACTGTGCCAGCATTGTTTTTTTTTTAAGAATTCTAAACAGTGAAGTATACCATCTATTAGTGTAAACTTTTTGTGAACATGCCCATATCATATTATTGCAGCAAGAGATGTTACGGTTCCCAAAACTTCATGAGCGTATAATTGATGTTGTGACAAATTTGTTACGGCAGAGACTTCCACCAACAAATTCAATGGTAATGAACACATTTTTCTCTCTTTATACTTATTGATTTTTGTTTAACTTATTATATAATGTTGATTTCACATAATAAATGTTTTAGTAAGTTGTCTGTATGACTTTTACTTCTTGTTCTTGGCTATTTCATTATATTGCATAGATAATTGAGTGATAATAATAAGTACAGAAAACAAGCAATTTCATGTTCTTTATCTTCTTCACTTCCTCATTTTTTTTTTGTATTCCCAGAGACACCTGGGAACTTTCTAAACAAATTTCTGCTTAGTGTCCACGTTATTTCTTTTTTTTTAAAATATCCATTGTTTTTTTTCAGGGCCTTAATTGAATTGTCAAAGAAACATATTGAAACATATTTTCCATTATTCCAACAAAAATAAATAAATAGGTGGAGAATCTGGTCCAGATAGAACTAGCTTACATCAATACAAAGCATCCAGATTTCACAGAGGCCTATTTTGTGCACCGTTCTGTGACCTCTGGTTCGGGAGAAGGTGACCCACAAAAGGCCCCGGTTCACAAAAATATGATGGATAAGAGTCAAGAAGAACGTGATAAGGTAGTGTGTTATTTTTTTTATTCTTCTGCTTACATTTTACAAGTGTGTGTATGTGTACTTTTAGACAGTCCTTGTTCTGGAACCCACAGGGTAAGAGAGATAGAGGAACACCAAAGAACACATGGAGAAGAGAACTGAAGACAAGACGTGAAAGGGATGATGAAGACCTTGAGCTGATGACACAGGACGGGAAGACTTGGTATAAGCTTGTTGAAGGCTTATGCTGCTTGAGGAGCTGAGAGCTGATAGAAGTGTGTTTACTTTGGCTGTGGTTGATTGAGATTATGGTATTTCTTATGCTGTTGACTCATGAAATCAATATAGAAGGAATAAAGGCAAAAAGATGGTGATAAGGTGGTAAAGCATATCAGCGAGCACTACATTCATTCTTTGAACATATGGAAAAGAGGTAATTTCCCAATGACTCGCCGAACATTCCGCACATAATATTTACTTGGAGTTATTTCCCTTTAGCAGTGTTTCGCGCATTAGCTGAATATTCCGTGCCGGAGCGTTTTCCTTGTGCTGATGGGGCTGGATAGGAAGACCTTGTGCTGATGGGGCTGGATAGGAAGACCTTGTGCTGATGGGGCTGGATAGGAAGACTGTGCTGATGGGGCTGGATAGGAAGACTTTGTGCTGATGGGGCTGGATAGGAAGACTTTGTGCTGATGGGGCTGGATAGGAAGACTTTGTGCTGATGGGGCTGGATAGGAAGACCTTGTGCTGATGGGGCTGGATAGGAAGACTTTGTGCTGATGGTGCTGGACAGGAAGACTTTGTGCTGATGGTGCTGGACAGGATGACTTTGCATGCACTTGTTGAAGGCCTATGCTTCTTAGGGAGTTGAAAGGTGAAAGAAGAGGACATTCATTCATCAGTTCCCCATGGAGCAAAGGTCTTATGCCAAGTCCTGGCTCCTGTGCTGTGCCATCAGCTCAATGTTTTTACATGTTTTCCTCATCCCTCTCCATTTCTCTACTCCAGGTTTTTAAAAATCTACCTCCCTTACGCTAGGGGCGCCTGAACAGTGACGCTTGTAACGCTATCAGCAGGTTTCTTCAGTTTTTATCCTGTCCATCACCAGCATCTTCTTCTCATCTCTTGTCTGGTTCTAGTCACCAGTTCCACATTAAGGATCTTATCGTACCATTTCAAATCTTCTATTCTATGCGTGCATCTATTTATGAAAGTCTGTAGCTGTTAGGTTGATGTTCTCCATGTTTCACAGTCATACATAAGGATTGACTTGAGATGTTTTTTTTTTTTAAATTATTTTTAAAATTTTAAAATTTCTATTACTCGAGGTGAGAATCTCCGGTTAGTATATCTAACCTGAGACTGATTTTTACTTGAGTATCCCTTTTTTTCCTGTACACTGACAGGTGTCCACTCGCCATTCAGGCAGATACTCGCCGTCTTTGGAGGGTACCCATTAGAGAAGGATTTCTAGTTTTGCTTTCCTCATCTCTTCCACCAGCTCCTCTTCTTTCCCATTTATACTTCTTGTGTTCCAAGTTTCATAAGTCGTAGTCCATTCCAGTTCGTCGCCTTTAGAATCAGTCTGGTTTTCTCTCTTATATTACTCGTAATCATAGTTTAAAGCAAACAGGTGATTGGCCTGTTGTGCCTTTGCATGGTGGAGGGGCTGCCTCCTTACGGCCTCCATGCAGGCCGCCCTCCTCCTTTTTCAGCTGGGCTTGGGACCGGCCTTGGCGGAGTTAGTATATCTAACCTGAGACTGATTTTTACGTGAGTATCTCTCTTTTTCCTGTACACTGACAGGTGTCCACTCGCCATTCAGGCAGATACTCGCCATCTTCGGAGGGTACCCATTAGAGCTGGGTTGGCTCAGGAGCCGCCAGTCCCTGTTCAACGACACTTTCAAATGTCTTAGCCAGGGCTCGAATTAATCCAGTCCAAATCCCGGTCAACCACACTCGTTCAAATGTCCTTGCCCGGGCTTGAACCTGGATCACCCGATCGCCAGCGCAGTGTGGTAACCATTACACCAGTGCGGCTCCGACGACATTTCAATTTAAGATTCTGATTTTTTTCTGAATTTCTTTTGATCTCCATATATTTCCCTGTCACGAAATGGATTTAGGACTAGAGACTGTCTACGTATAGTGACAAGGCAATAGTAAGAAGAAAGACTGAAATGATAGATTCAGATAGAAATATAGTGCAAACTGTGAAAGTTGAGACCATTGGCTCCGAGGTTGAGAACCGAGGTTGATTCTTTCCTCGCCACTTCGGACGTTTAAATTGCTATGGCCTCGAACCACCTCTAACTACCCTATGGGGATAAGGTTCAATTAAGATTCACAAATACCAAGGTACAGACAACATATAGCTACTGTACTAAAGGAAATGACTGATGCCAGCTACAATTTATACAAGTTTATTATACACCTATAAACAACAAACATATGCATGTCCCATACATCAAGTGCGAGGATGCACTCCTGAAAACAAAATCAAGCACAGTTTAAAAAATGCATCCACCCCAACCCTTCTCCCACAATTGCAACCTGTATGGAGAAAGAAGGTAAGGTTAACTGAAATGAACTACACTGCACTTGATGTCGCCTACACTCCAAACTAGCTGTTCTAAATTCTAACTCTAACTCTAAGTCCACTGATAGCTGGAACGACGGCGAAGTGACTACACAATCTCTGCACAGACTTCGGTTCTACACAGCCTATCCTGGAATCTCCTGAACACAACTAACTGCACCTCTAAACTTCAGCAGCTGTCCTCTGCTATGATTCACCAAAACTAACAGTTCTGCCTATCTGTGCTGACTTCAGTAGAGAGAATGTTTACCCTATCTCTCTCCACTAACTCTGGACTTGATGACTGAGGGTTAACAAAACCCCACTGGATTCTGGACTGGAACTGTAGCGGACTTCTACCACTCGGAAATTACCTGCCCGAGTACCTATAACTGGGCTGTCGGCTTTATTATGGCCGTGAAGAAACGAACACAAAATTACCACACCGCTGGCAGCCTGCCAAATCTGCGTGTGTAACGAGCGTCAGAGCTCAGGATTTATCCACAAAAATCCTATTCGCTGGAAAATGTCTTCCCCTGGTTGGGAAAACGTATTTTCTTCCTCTCCGTCCACTACTGGCAACTAACGTAAAACCCTTGCGGTTCTGCGAATGCCCCAACTTTGCCGTGGGAGAAATTTTGTGGTCTCAAAATTCCGCTCTCATTCCCACAAAAAGCCGGCACCTGCTGTTTAGACAAAAGCAAAAACAACAGCTAAACAAAACGTTAATACTCTATTACAAATAACAATTAACTTCCTGACAAACCCTTAAGTCTTTAACACTTAAGTCTCCCCCGTCTATAATCAATACAGCTCCCCTACTCTCTCCCGTTATGCACCACCATACAAAATCATGCAAACAAAGTCCGCTCCCCCCACTGAGCTCCCTTCTCTACCTGAGCCCACAAGGTAAACATTGGCTAACCCAGATCGCCTGTTCTGCCTGACTAACTCCGAGCAACAACCATATTTTCAATGGCCCGTCTGGGCAGACGTACTGTGGCCTACTTCTTACGCTGACACTAATGCCGTAATGTTTAACACAACTAAAACTAGCCTTCTCTAGGAATTCCTAAAATTCCCGTCAATAATAGTAATCACATTCAAAATGAAATACAAAATAATTCCCTTAACATAAATAAATGTCATCTCCATCTTCTGAATACACAGAATAACAAAGCACAATCAATAACCTATAACCCTGTTTACGCTAGCATCTACATGCCGTCAAAAGTTATACATAACCCCTGATTATCAAATTGAAAACCCCGTAGTTCAACCACGTGTTTATAATTTTATGACCACGTGCTTATCTCCCCCTCGTCCCTCTGAACGTCGTATCAATAACAATTCCGTAACCAACGCGCCCACGCGCTTCCAAATTATGCCTCTTTCACTCCCGTCCACAGATATATGCGTAACTATATAAATAGCGAGCATCAATACTCTCACTAAAATCACAAATAAAAATACACATTACGCGCTCCCGACTATTCTGTAAATAAATAAAATTCGCAGATGCGAGTTTCTCTCCCGACCGACTTTGCAATAATACAAAGCGGTGATATCTCAACTTTTAAACCATGCCGCTATTCTTTCAACAAGGAATTAAATGGACCTAGTTTCTCATGTCTATCACTCAGATCGAATTGATGGCTCTGGAGTTAAGAATTAAATTAAACTAAACTTCCCAAGAAACTTAAATGATCGGCTAGGACTAGAAAAATTAAATAAAGTCCTCACGCAAAAATTCATGCTTACCAAATCTCGAATGTCCAACTGAAGGCAATCGACTTGACTGGCAACCGGCTTTGGCAATTTTTTTTCATTAAAAGAGAAAGAAACTATGAAATATAGGCCTTTTATAATCAAGACCCCCACGCGCCGACTTCGTGACGTCATATGCGCGGCGTGGTTGTAAAGCCAATGAGAGCTCTGCATTTCAACTGCAGTTATCTCTCAGCCAATCAGAACCTAGATCGTTCTGATGTAACGTGCATGAGTTTTAGACAAAGAAACGAGATTAAGCCTAGCCCTATACTGCGGAAATGAAGCAAAAATGGCCGCAAATAATTTAACTCCCGAAAAATGCGTATATGGCCTCGCACTATCTTTAAAAAAGGGACACTCTGGTGCCAATCCTGATCTAGCCTCTATAATCTTAATCTAGAATAATACTTTCTAATTCCCTACACCCCCATTCTAAACACATAAAGAAGAACCATAAAGCAGATGAGATCAAACTCCCTCGTGATCTCATCTTGAAAAAAAACGTAAATAATAGAAGGAGAAGAAACATGGAGAAGGATTTCCTGTAATCCCTCCTAAAAATAGTGAACAAAATGCAAGGAGAAAAAGACATGGGCCATTTGAAAGACAGGATCTCAGTACTTTCGTCACATCACTCCCACCTTCGAAGATTGAGCATCGATCTCATTACTGAAATCTCTGTGTTTCACACTGGCCCTTAACTCTGTCTACAAGGCTGTCTGTCCTTACCCCTCCTATTCAGTGTTCTTCGACCTTCCTCTTTTGCGTTTCCTCCTTCTTCCTCTCCTAGAATGAGCTCCTATGCTCCGTTGGGAGAGTTGATCTCTCTTCAGACCTGTGCCGTCTAATGGCGGGTCTGAACTTTCCCTTGCTATGACCGTCAAAAGGCTGTCCTGGTCAGCTGATGTGACCGACGGGCGCTGTGGCGACCTGGCAATGGCGACTTCCTCGCTGCGCGTCAGCAGAGTTGTGACTGCTGGTACCGTGCGAAACTGATGCAACGTCTCGGGTTCCTCTGGTGTAGAGCCTCCGATTTCTTGCTGGGTGTCTATTGGATTCTCACTGATCTCAATAGCTTCTACCTTTGGAGAAAGGTAGGTAAGATCTGCCCCTGGCAGCGGTTCTGGACTCGCTCTTCCCCTACCAATCTGAAGCGGGACAGAGCTCTCCAAAATAGCTCCTTGCAAATGCGTAAGGTCGCTTTTCTCACTCTTTTCTGGCCTGAAAAGTTGGTGAGATGAAACTGTAGACCACGGGAGCTCTCCGTCTAACACCCTGGTTCTACCTTCAACCTTGCCCTCCCCTGTGAGAGTTACTGGCGTCAGTTGGAATGTGTCCTGCAGTGACACTTGACGGTTTAAGATCCCGTTAGATCGCGGAGAATCTGAGTTAAAGCTCTCAGTAACTGGTTCCAATGTTCCGTGAAACGAATTGGAAAAGATAGCCAATTTTTCAGGCTGCTCGTTACAAGAGTTGTTTCCTGTAAACGAGATACGAGAGTTGTGGGGCCCATCTCCGTCTATAGGCAAACGGATACTCAGATCACTGTCCTCCTCCGTTTGAGTAAAGTGCTGGTCGGATGGGGCTCCAGGGCTGGTTGGAACTATATGCTCGCTCAGACCGCTATCTTGTGCCCTATGAAGATGGCGCTGGTCGTTGACATATGTAATACTGCTCTTGTCAGTATGTTCCTCACTTGAGGAAGCTAATACCATCGGGGGCCTAATTCCCGACAACAAAGAGTGTACTTCCGGAATCAGAGGCGTCTTCACCACTGTTTGGCCGGTTGGCTGAACAGGGCTGGCGGGCGAATTTGCCTCTGCAAATAACATACCGCTGTCGTCGGAGGCATTGAACCTCTCCTTAGCACGACAGTTATGTTCGAGCTCTCTCTGGGCTTCGTGAATTAGGGGTTCTCCTTTTTCACGTTTCTGGCCTGCAGTAGGCCCCCTTGCATCAGCAAGGATCGGTGTGGTCGGGTTCCCCAAAACCAAATATGGGTTGCCAAGAATGAAGTCATAGGCTGGCTGAGCCGTTACAGCTGCCTTGATGGTGCCAGACACGAACTTACATTTCACTTTAATATTGGCTACGGGAAAGCACTGTGAAGTCCCTTTCCTTAAAACTCCACCAATATTCACTTTTTCTTTCGTCATCTGCCAGGGCTTCACCAGATGTCGGGCGACTATGCTGGGGTAGGTAAGCCCGCTGTCAAATAAGCATGTAGTCTCAGTCCCGTTCACTTCTGCTGGCCCGCTGTTGGAAAACAACTTCTCTGACTGGAAGGGTTTCCACTTCTTCCCTTGTTTCACCCTCACAGGCCTTAAACAAGCCATCTGATGAGCGGGTTGTTTGTTTGGGCACCGTGTTGTCCAATGAGAAGTAGTCCGACAGAACCTACAATATCTCTCATTATCTCCCCGGTTCCTGACGGGTTCATGAGAAGTCGGCCCCTGTGTTCTGTTAGGCAGCTGGGAGCGCAGATTATGACTGGGAGGGGGCTCCTTGCGAGACGGCCCTTGCGGTTGGTGAGCTGAAGAGGAAGGCGAATGCGAGGAAGATGCTCCTTTGTCCGGGGCTGGCAGGTCAGGGTGTTTTCTTTTCTGGCCCAGTACTTCGGCCTGTGCCGACTGGAACCTTTCAGCAAATAGAATAATCTGGTCCAGTTGCTGGGCGCCCTGCTCCGCCAGGTACTTCCTTAAGTCCGGAGACATGTTGGCCTTTATCTGTTCGCACATGATGAGCTCTTCGAGTCCTTCAAACGATTTAGCCAACCCCGACAACTCTCTCCAGCGAGTGAGGTAATTCCTCAGCCTCTCCGCGAATTGGGGAAAACTTTCTCCCTTCTCCAGTCGACTTTCCCTAAACATCGTTTGGCACTTCCAGGGAGTCCATTGGAATCGCTGTAACAGGGCGTTCCGCAGAGCCTCAAAGTTACCTTGGTCATCTACCAGCATCTTGCTATAGACCTCATACGCATGTCCTCTTAGAGATTGAGATAATTTGAGACACCAAAGACTATCATCCAGCCCGTATGCCTTTGCCATCCGTTCAAATTTTTCTAAAAATACCTCAATTTTCTCATTCCCGTTAGGAAAAGAGTCCATCGGAAAATTCATGGCTGCCATCCGGGGCCCTCCGTTTCCTGAGGTGTCTGTTGCCCCTGCTCCGGGAGAATCTCCGTTAGCCGAACTGCCTTCCGAAGATCGGTACTGCAGTTCCAGTGAACGCAGGGCAAGTTCATGCTGTCTCTCTGCTGCCTTCTCCCTCTCTTGGGCTTCCCTCTGTGCTAACTTCTCCTGGGCTTCCCTCTGTGCTATCTTCTCCTGGGCTTCCCTCTGTGCTATCTTCTCCTGGGCTTCCCTCTGTGCTATCTTCTCCTGGGCTTCCCTCTCTGCTATCTTCTCCTGGGCTTCCCTCTCTGCTATCTTCGTCTGCCGGTCCTGTTCCCTCATAATGTAAGCCCTAGTCTCGGCCTCATTCATCCCCATGCTTTTAGCTGCGTCCTTCCATGCAGTAAGTAGCTTGACCAATTCAGCCATCTTACCTGACAAATCAGCAGTACTCACAACGAGGGGAAATGACAAAAAAGGAACAAGAAAAATTTACTGTTACCTACTATGAATATGCTGTCGCAAAAACCCGCACTCAGACTAGCACCAAGTCTGACTAATAACTACCTGAAAAAAATTCAAGTTATCCAGCTACCCAAAACCCGAATTTACTTTCCTGTCAAGAAAAAAATTCCATTAGCCATCAATTACTTCTAAGTCATAAACAACCTTACAACCACTATCCTCTATACTAACTGGAACCTGTGGAAAAAAACTTATAGCTGGATCAGTCTTAATATAGCTCAAGTCTAGGGGATTTTTTTTTTGAAATCTATTTCCAGAACTTTCTACAGAGACAATCTATGAATCTAGAATTGATCCCAACAAAGATGATCCCAAGGACGACGCCACCACTTTGTCAAGATCACAGAATTGAACGTAACAAAGATGATTCACCGGACGATAGCACCCACTTTGTCACGAAATGGATTTAGGACTAGAGACTGTCTACGTATAGTGACAAGGCAATAGTAAGAAGAAAGACTGAAATGATAGATTCAGATAGAAATATAGTGCAAACTGTGAAAGTTGAGACCATTGGCTCCGAGGTTGAGAACCGAGGTTGATTCTTTCCTCGCCACTTCGGACGTTTAAATTGCTATGGCCTCGAACCACCTCTAACTACCCTATGGGGATAAGGTTCAATTAAGATTCACAAACACCAAGGTACAGACAACATATAGCTACTGTACTAAAGGAAATGACTGATGCCAGCTACAATTTATACAAGTTTATTATACACCTATAAACAACAAACATATGCATGTCCCATACATCAAGTGCGAGGATGCACTCCTGAAAACAAAATCAAGCACAGTTTAAAAAATGCATCCACCCCAACCCTTCTCCCACAATTGCAACCTGTATGGAGAAAGAAGGTAAGGTTAACTGAAATGAACTACACTGCACTTGATGTCGCCTACACTCCAAACTAGCTGTTCTAAATTCTAACTCTAACTCTAAGTCCACTGATAGCTGGAACGACGGCGAAGTGACTACACAATCTCTGCACAGACTTCGGTTCTACACAGCCTATCCTGGAATCTCCTGAACACAACTAACTGCACCTCTAAACTTCAGCAGCTGTCCTCTGCTATGATTCACCAAAACTAACAGTTCTGCCTATCTGTGCTGACTTCAGTAGAGAGAATGTTTACCCTATCTCTCTCCACTAACTCTGGACTTGATGACTGAGGGTTAACAAAACCCCACTGGATTCTGGACTGGAACTGTAGCGGACTTCTACCACTCGGAAATTACCTGCCCGAGTACCTATAACTGGGCTGTCGGCTTTATTATGGCCGTGAAGAAACGAACACAAAATTACCACACCGCTGGCAGCCTGCCAAATCTGCGTGTGTAACGAGCGTCAGAGCTCAGGATTTATCCACAAAAATCCTATTCGCTGGAAAATGTCTTCCCCTGGTTGGGAAAACGTATTTTCTTCCTCTCCGTCCACTACTGGCAACTAACGTAAAACCCTTGCGGTTCTGCGAATGCCCCAACTTTGCCGTGGGAGAAATTTTGTGGTCTCAAAATTCCGCTCTCATTCCCACAAAAAGCCGGCACCTGCTGTTTAGACAAAAGCAAAAACAACAGCTAAACAAAACGTTAATACTCTATTACAAATAACAATTAACTTCCTGACAACCCTTAAGTCTTTAACACTTAAGTCTCCCCCGTCTATAATCAATACAGCTCCCCTACTCTCTCCCGTTATGCACCACCATACAAAATCATGCAAACAAAGTCCGCTCCCCCCACTGAGCTCCCTTCTCTACCTGAGCCCACAAGGTAAACATTGGCTAACCCAGATCGCCTGTTCTGCCTGACTAACTCCGAGCAACAACCATATTTTCAATGGCCCGTCTGGGCAGACGTACTGTGGCCTACTTCTTACGCTGACACTAATGCCGTAATGTTTAACACAACTAAAACTAGCCTTCTCTAGGAATTCCTAAAATTCCCGTCAATAATAGTAATCACATTCAAAATGAAATACAAAATAATTCCCTTAACATAAATAAATGTCATCTCCATCTTCTGAATACACAGAATAACAAAGCACAATCAATAACCTATAACCCTGTTTACGCTAGCATCTACATGCCGTCAAAAGTTATACATAACCCCTGATTATCAAATTGAAAACCCCGTAGTTCAACCACGTGTTTATAATTTTATGACCACGTGCTTATCTCCCCCTCGTCCCTCTGAACGTCGTATCAATAACAATTCCGTAACCAACGCGCCCACGCGCTTCCAAATTATGCCTCTTTCACTCCCGTCCACAGATATATGCGTAACTATATAAATAGCGAGCATCAATACTCTCACTAAAATCACAAATAAAAATACACATTACGCGCTCCCGACTATTCTGTAAATAAATAAAATTCGCAGATGCGAGTTTCTCTCCCGACCGACTTTGCAATAATACAAAGCGGTGATATCTCAACTTTTAAACCATGCCGCTATTCTTTCAACAAGGAATTAAATGGACCTAGTTTCTCATGTCTATCACTCAGATCGAATTGATGGCTCTGGAGTTAAGAATTAAATTAAACTAAACTTCCCAAGAAACTTAAATGATCGGCTAGGACTAGCAAAATTAAATAAAGTCCTCACGCAAAAATTCATGCTTACCAAATCTCGAATGTCCAACTGAAGGCAATCGACTTGACTGGCAACCCGGCTTTGGCAATTTTTTTTCATTAAAAGAGAAAGAAACTATGAAATATAGGCCTTTTATAATCAAGACCCCCACGCGCCGACTTCGTGACGTCATATGCGCGGCGTGGTTGTAAAGCCAATGAGAGCTCTGCATTTCAACTGCAGTTATCTCTCAGCCAATCAGAACCTAGATCGTTCTGATGTAACGTGCATGAGTTTTAGACAAAGAAACGAGATTAAGCCTAGCCCTATACTGCAGAAATGAAGCAAAAATGGCCGCAAATAATTTAACTCCCGAAAAATGCGTATATGGCCTCGCACTATCTTTAAAAAAGGGACACTCTGGTGCCAATCCTGATCTAGCCTCTATAATCTTAATCTAGAATAATACTTTCTAATTCCCTACACCCCCATTCTAAACACATAAAGAAGAACCATAAAGCAGATGAGATCAAACTCCCTCGTGATCTCATCTTGAAAAAACGTAAATAATAGAAGGAGAAGAAACATGGAGAAGGATTTCCTGTAATCCCTCCTAAAAATAGTGAACAAAATGCAAGGAGAAAAAGACATGGGCCATTTGAAAGACAGGATCTCAGTACTTTCGTCACATTCCCAAAGAAATGAATACTCCTCTAGCCTTGTGTATTCTTATTCTGATATCCTTGCCTGTCCTTCCAATAGTGTCTATATTGCTGCCACGGTTTCTGTTTGATTCTACATCTTGTAATGATGTTTCTACATCTTGTAGTGATGTTTCCACATCTTGTAATGATGATTCTACATCTTGTGGTGATGATTCTACATCTTGTAGTGATGATTCTACATCTTGTAGTGATGTTTCCACATCTTGTAATGATGATTCTACATCTTGCAATGATGATTCTACATCTTGTGGTGATGATTCTACATCTTGTAGTGATGTTTCTTCAAGTGTAGTAATCTTATTGTTTCTTACATTTATTCACGTTATCTTGAATAATTCATTATATGAAAATAATGAAGATATTTTAGAGAGTGTTCAGTTTTAGCTTTTTTTTTTTTTTTTAAACCGCACATGAAGAAAATGTTCAGTAACTTCTTTAAGGGTTAGCAAGCAGCCATGTTGACTTCTTCCAGAAGTATTGTAAGCCATGTGTAATGTTTAACTTCTGATAGTTCATGTATCAGGAAACATCTTTTGTTTTGTCCTGACTTAATTTTCTGTTTACTTTAAACCAAAGGACCTGACCTATACTTATTCTTATATGAGGACCCCAACAAAGGTAGTGACTTCTGGGGTTAATAAAGAAAAGAGGTTGGAGCAGGTACTTGATAGATGTCATTGGTGGTTTATTTTCCAATGTTGCTGCAACTTTATTTTGATTGATATTTGTTCACATGTTTATGATTAAGCATATTCAGTCCCATTTCTGCTTTTATTTGTAGATTTTCTTCATGAGTTTTTTTTTTAACCTTGTTTCACTGCTTTGTAGATCAAAATCTTGAACTTATTTATTGAAAAGCTAGAAATGACAAGAGAATTAATGAAAGAAATTACGATGAAATAAAATATTTCAGCCATATAAAGAGACATAACTAATTGTTCGAAACCATTATAAAAGGAAAAGTTAAAGGTGAATGAGCAAGAGGGTGTCAATGCTATAAGTGGGAAGATAACATCAAGAGATGGACAGAAAAGAGCGTATCTGAGCATATACTCAAAACAAGAGACAAAAGATATTGAAGATTCATTGCAGCCAACGATGTGGAGATAGCAGCAGATGTGATTTTGAGTTTAGATAGGTTTTAGTAGTTACTGTTTTTTTTTTTCAATATCTGCATCATATTGATTCTTTGCAAGTTTTTTAAAAAATATTTTGTTGTTCACTTTGTTGTTTTAGGCTGTTTATGTTCCATATTCTCTGGATCCCAGTAAAATACGAGGGGCGTTCAGAAAGTAATGCACCACATCGTTTTTCTCAGGAGCTGTTTATTCAAAAAGCATGAAATTTATACACAATATACATGGATATGTCATGTAAACATTGGTATTATTCAACATAATCCCCATCAACTTGTACGGCTTTATGCCAGCGCAAAACAAGTGCATGTATTCCTAGCCCGTACCAGATTTTGTCTTGATCATGTAGCCATTTCTTCGCTGCATGAATCACTCCTTCATCATCTTCAAACCTTGTCCCACGGAGTGCATCTTTAAGTGGACCAAATAGATGAAAATCAGAGGGTGAAAAATCGGGACTATAGGGTGGATGGGGTAGTACAGTCCAACCCAATTTCGTGATTGCTTCCCGTGTTGCCAGACTTGTGTGAGGGCACGCATTGTCGTGAAGGAGAAGCAGGTCTGCTGGATTCTTGTGCTGCCTCACTCTGCGAAAACGTTGATTGAGTTTTTTCAATGTCTTAATGTAAGTTTGCGAATTGATTGTCTCTCCTCTTGGCATAACGTCCACAAGAATCACACCTTCAATGTCCCAAAAGGCAGTGATCATGACCTTTCCAGCTGAAGGAATTGTCTTGAATTTCTTTCCTCTTGGTGATTGCGGATAATGCCACTCCATTGACTGTCTTTTTGTCTCAGGTTCAAAATGATGTGTCCAGGTTTCGTCACCTGTAACGATCTTAGCCAAAAAGTTATCTCTATCAGCAATGAAACGCTCCAACAATTCAGAAGAAATTGCTTTCCTTTGCAATCGGTGGTCATTTGTGAGACTTTGAGGAACCCATCTTGCGCAAACCTTAGAAAATCCGAGTTTTTATAACTGCATTTGTACTACCAATGCTGACTGACAGCTGTAAGGCCAATTGTTGAGTAGTGATTCGCCTATCGGTAAGAATAATGCCCTCAGCGCATTTCAACATTTCTGCGTTGGTGGCTGTGGCAGGACGTCCACAGCGCGGCCGAGGAAAGAACAAGGGGCAGGAGTGCGGCAGGGATGCTCCTTGTCAACAGCTTTGTTTTTGACGGTCATGGGCTGGGTGGTGTGCCGGACGGTACAGGGCGGTGCAAGAGGAATTGGATGGACTGCATTTTCTACACTGGAGGGCCTGGGGTGTGCGGATGACATTGCGCTGCTCACACGTTCACATCGGTACATCCAAGGGAAGACCGGTGGTCTGAGTGGGTGTAGCCGGTGGGTGGGTCTGGGCATCGGTTGTGGCGCTCAGTGTGGGCAATCCTGGGCCACTAACGGTAGGGAACCGTAGGCTGGAGCGGACAGGCACATTTGTATGCTTGGGATGCATGGTGGCGGTGGGGCAGGCGGGGACATCAGCGGCAGAATGAGTGGGGTGAGAGCAGCCTTTGCATTATATATGTACATAAAATCTGCTTGTTCTAAATGAGAATGAACACTCACTGATACAAGAGAAGGATAATGCACTTGGCTTTACAACAGAATAAAGATTTTGATAAGGTACAAGATGGGGAAAACAAAAAAATAAATATTTGTTTAAGAGATGACATGTTTTTGTACAAGACAACAAAGAGGTTGTAGATTTTCACAAAAGTATGGGTGTTAATTTAAAAAATAATAATAAACAGATGTTTAACTAACAGATTAAAAGTTGGCATGTTAGAGTTTTTATATTTTTAATTCTTAGATAGTTATGTCTCTACGCGTCATAATATCTATCTTCAACATTTTGACTGGTCACCTTGGTTATTCCGTACTTACTATCATTTCTTGATTGTTGTTATTTTGTGCTTTTTTCATATTATTTCATGATTGGTCATTCTGTTGTGCTT
Source organism: Oreohelix idahoensis (assembly GCA_024509875.1). Taxonomy (NCBI): domain Eukaryota; kingdom Metazoa; phylum Mollusca; class Gastropoda; order Stylommatophora; family Oreohelicidae; genus Oreohelix; species Oreohelix idahoensis. The sequence continues at coordinate 134,013 of JAMPIV010000651.1, read as the reverse complement.
ATTTCCTACCCTTCATATTGTTCAGTAAGAATATTTTATATGTAATATAAAAATATTGTATGTTTGTTGTTTAGTATTTTATGTATGTTATGTGTGATACTTTACAAACATAGCAGATCTTCGCATACTTACGAAGGTCATCCTACAATTACTGTACACTTATTCATGGAGGCATATCTGGAGTCATCCCTATGTGACCACCTGCTATGCACAGTGCTACAATATACTTTTGTGGAAGTGAACCTGTTTCTGTGGGGCTAACTACACCTTCATTGACTCTTGAAATCATCCATGAACTTCCAGGGATTCCCCCTGTGGTGAAACTTGTTGAGAACCCATCCTTGCATACTAAGCTTGGAAAAGTCACTTGAGCACCAGACTTGATTCTTTGGCTTTGACCTGGTCTACGACATGCAAGAGGATCTCACTATAGACCCAGTAATAAGGAGGGGGATCTGAGAAGTGTCTCTGTGCAGGACATGACAATTCCATGGAAAAGCCCAGAACCAGAGCACAGTATTCTAGCTCTGCATAGTTACTATTCTAACTTTACATGCAGTGTTGGATTGAATAATCTAATTTACGGCGGAAAAACAACAAACGGAACTATTCACCAAAAAGTGAAAAATTTTAAAAAAAAACCCATGTGAGGAATACAATAATACAGTGCAGAACGTATAATAATCAGTCACAATCAAGGAAATAGTACACTACATGAAAAGAAAACGTCCTGATATAACCAGCAGTACCATGTATATGGTAAATGGTTGAAAGGAGTGTGCTACACAAAGGAAAGTAGCAAACACCTTAAAAAAAAAGACAAGCTGCTGTCCTATTTATTTTTTGTAAAGAAACATTTTATAATTTAAAAAATGTATTATTATTTTTTTCAAACGTCATCATTTAAAAATAAAATTATTTTGCTCATTTTGTTTATCTCACAATTTATGCTTTATTAATTTTGAATTATCTATTTTTATTCCCCCTTATTTCAATTTTTTCACATATTTCATTGTTCCCACTTACATTATTATTACTAGTCATATATTTTCATGCACATATTTATCAATTATTTTGTGTTTCTAGTTTATTGTTATTTATCTTGCAATTTCTATTAACTGATTTTTTTTATACCACTCAACTTTTTCCCTACTGGCACATTTTTGTGCTGAACATTCTGGATCTCACATTGAGCTGCTATATTAATATGACACGCCATTTTATGTGATAAAATAGTAGTTTATTCTCATTATTTTTATGTTTGTTTTATTTAGTTAAAGAGGAGTGATGAAAAAAACATTTCAAAATAGAGAGTAACTTTTTTAATAACCCTGTAAAACAGGTCGTCCTGTAGCAGATGCTGTCATAGGGGAGTGAAGTGTTAAGAGCCTTCACATAGTGTTTCTAGTTTATTTCTAGTTGGGTGACCAGTTGCCTTCCTCGCTACCTTTTCCTTTCCTAACTTAAAGAGCAGAGTCGAGTACCCATTTACAGCTGGTTAGACCGAAGCGTGTCAGCACCGTGATTCAAATCCAGCACCTTTGCCACGAGACCAGCACCCTAACCACTCTGTCAATCAGATGCTCTAATAACCTAATACTTAAACATATTCTTATTTGTTCATTTTTTTAACTCTAATAACCTAATACTTTAACATATTCTTATTTGTTCATTTTTTAACTCTAATAACCTAATACTTTAACATATTTTTATTTGTTCATTTTTTAACTCCTTGGCTCATATCTGAGTTGGCAGGTGACTATATCAAATTTACAAACTTCCCAGGTAAACTCCGCTCCAATCGTAGATGGTATCAACGGCAGTTCCTGGAAGCTCACCAACCTGATCCGATCAAACAAACTAGACCAGGGCAGTGATCGCTTGTCTGAAGCTTCATCTTCTCAGCCTGGTAGTGGAGCTAGTAGTGCTGCACCTTCTCCATCGCGCTCCAAGAAAGGCATCAACCTGTTACCAGAAGTGGTGAGTCTTGTTTTTATGAGTGTGGCATTCCATTGTTTTCCTGTGTTGTTCTTAAGGGTCTTTGAGGAGACAGAGATGGAATAGGACTTCTGCTCCCTCGGGGATGTCGTACGAGGTGACTAAGAACGGCTACTCTATCGTGTAAAACATATTGTTGCAGGAACCACAACTGCAAGAGCACACAAGTGCATTGATACAAGGGGAACAACTGCAGCAGTATCTCCATGCTCCACAAGGAACGAAAACTGAAATGACGATGATAATGATGAGGTTGAAATGAAGCACAGTGGGCCGTCTGTTTGACACGGCGCTCAGAAAAAGGATTCAGAGATGCAATAAAAAGGGGTAAGGGTTAGGTTTGGATATTCTAAACCTCATCCTAACCCGTAATCCTAACCCTAACGATGTTGGCGACTTACTAGGATGACATAGAAGAACACGGCCCACTGTGCTTCATTTTAACCTAGCGAGGATTCTGTTCTTGCCAACAGCAGCTGTCATCAGTTTAGCATATAATATTCATCATCATCGTCATTTTCTTTTACAGGGTTCGTAGCGACCTGGAAAAACCTTGAAAAACCTGGAAAACGAAAAAAAAAAATTCCAGGCCTTGAAAAGCCTGGAAAAATGGCTTAAAGCCTTGAATTTTCTGCATCGGACCTTGAAAAATAATACGAAATCAAAAGTTCGTTAATTTGTGTCCATTTTTTGGTTATTGATGGTATTTTTCGCAACAACAGACGCGACGAGTCTAAAAATAAATCTGCGCTTACGCCATTAACGCAAAGCGCCGAAAACGAAACCGCCGAAAACTTCTGGAAATGGAAGTGCGAAAAGTAAAAATTGTAAAGTTACCGTACAATTTTTACTTCCCTTTGCGCAAAATTACCGTACAATTTTTACTTCCCTTTGCGCATTAAATCATTTCCAGAAGTTTTCGGCGCTTTGCGTTAACGACGTAAACGCAGATTTATATTTAGCACTTGTCGTAAGTAATAAATTCATTTATCTCATTTATAAAATCTATTTAAATAAATCCAGTTTATAGATAGACCTACTGTACTTGTGTCTGTATTTACAATGTAGGCCTATTTACAGTTTAATTTTTAACCATGGCCAAAATTAGCCTATAAGCAAGCGTTTGAACGAAATTTCTTGGTTTACCTCTGCATACGGGAATATATTTGACACAGTTTAAGATGGTCAGGAATATAAATTGATGGCGATTCCATATCCTATAGCCTACCCTGTTATCAGACCCATGTCCCACTGTCCATTTCACCACATTTTTTGGAAATAAATATATTTTGAATGCTTTTTTATTATATTTATGATGAAAAGACTTATCCCGTTCTACCTATGAAGGGTTATAGGCTAATTAGGATAGGCCTAGGCTAGGGTTCCCATAATGTTTTGTTTAAAAACCGGGACATTTCCAAATTTTTACCTAAAAAACCCGGGACATTTTGTGAAAAAACGGGACATGTTAAAAATTAAGTTAAAGCACAAATAAATCTATTATATATTATATGTTGCACTTAAAATAAGATACTGGTAAAAATATGCACACATTAACTAACACAACTTCCACTTTAAAAAAGAATTCTAAATTACAAACATACTTAATTAGAAAAATCGCACCTTTAAAAAATACACAATAGTAAAGTTTATATTTCAGATTCATCAGAATGTTTATCAGATTTATGGGCCTGTTCAAGAAGTTTTTTTTCTTCTGATATTTGGACATAGAACTCAGCACAAGAGAAATCCTTAAAATGGGTCATTATAATGGTTAAAGCTTTCACTGTCTCAATTTTAAGTCTGTGTTTTTCGTCTGTCCAAAGCGCATTTATTAATGAAAAAACACGTTCAACAGCTGCATTGGATCCTGGCAGTGTCAAAAAAAACTAACTAGGTATTTCAGGTTCTCAGCATTTATATCCTGCTTTGTAAAATGAGCGAACATCTAACACCATTTTTTACTGACACTTTGATCCTTCAGTTCACTCCACACATCAAATTTGCTTTCACAATATTTTTTCACACATGCAAACTCATCAAATAAGTCCTCTTCATTCACAGTAAAATTTGGTGACACTGTCTTCATGAATATGTAGCTTTCTTAGATGTTCTTCCAAGTCACAGACTCCTTTCCCTTCAAATTGATCCAATCCATAGACTGAAGAGGCGTAAGAAATGGTGTACACCACTCCTGAATATATTCAATGCAGGTGTCATAGAAATCTACTGCATAGCTTTGAAACTTTTCAACTGTTATGTGCCCTTCTTTTTCTAATTCTTGCAACTGATTTCTCACAGTAGTGGTAAGAAACTTTTCTGCCTTCCTGTAGTTTAATTTTTCCACCAGTTTGTTTACTTCATCCTTCACTTCAATTACACTACTAAAACAAGGAATAAAATCCGTTACCCAAAGATTTTTTTTCAGGAAGGACCCTTAAAAAGCGGGACATTTGGAATAAATTCGGGACATCGGGACATTTTATCAAAAAACGGGACTGTCCCGGGAAAAACGGGACGAATGGGAACCCTAGCCTAGGCCTACTTGTTTTCAATTTCAGATAACATGAATAACCCCCGATACACGAAAGTGGCATCACATCTGTCAAATGACCGTAATTAGGATAAATGAAAATCAGCAATTTTGTGGATAGGCCTATGTTATTTAAAATTTAAAAAAAAAATTAAATTAAATTTTTAAAAAAAATCGAAACAAACAAACGAAACAAAACCCAACAAAAATAGTAAAGATGTGGGGGGGGGGGGGGGGGGGGGAAAGGTCTCCAGTTATCATAAGTGTTACCCTCCCAATTACTATATATATTACCTTTTGTTCTAGTTAAATATTGTTTGACTGTATTATGTATGCGTTTAGAATTTTGAATTGGTAAATATACATAGCTTAGGCCTACTCATAAGTTATTTGTGTCCCCCCCTTCTTTTTTTTTAATTAAAACTAACACTACTAGGAGACCTACAGATGTGACATCATTTGTGACCAAGGAAAAAACTCTTTGAGAGCTGAGATTATTTGGACTTTTTTTTTTCAGTGAAAAGTCACCATAGTTTTAATTCAAATTTCATACGCAACAAGGGACATATTCTCTTCTGTGGTAGTTTTGATTCAGCCTTCAGCTTTATTTCAAGACCTGAAATTCAGATTGGTGCATTTGGAACAGTAGCGGAAAATAAGAAGCATTTTCCTGTAGCACCGAAGAAAAAACTCAAATTGAAAAAGACAAATCATCCTGTGTTTTGAGCGACAGAAGATAAGGCATGCCGACAGTCACCTGGCATGATACGAAAAGATTTAACCTTATATCCACTGTTCACTCCAATGATAATATAAACAAGACAGTTAGAAAGACAAATTCTTTAGGGCAGAACAATTCAGAAGCCAGTGCTTGCAGAAAAATACAGCAAAAGTATGTGAGGTGTGGAAACTTCAGCCAACTAGGTGCAAGCTACCCCTACCCACACAGATCCTATTTTTATATTATTTCTTAGTTGAAACTGCCCTGGTCAATGGGCACATAACCTACAACACTGCCAACTCTACAAAAAAAGATCAAAGCGAAGATCAGGATGTCAGTATGACTCTTATTGAACCTGCTATTCTTCGACGCATTGTGACACCTTGAAAACCACAGGTCACAACAACACGACTTACTGAGCACCACTTCATTGATAAATATGAAAGGGCAAGGTACAAACCAGACTGTAAAGTGTGTAAGGCTGCAGGGAACAGAAGCCAGACTTGCATGTACTGCCCAGATTGCAATGTACCTCTATGCCTGATACCCTGCTTCAAGTTATATTACACAGTCAAGGATTATCAACGGGGATCGTTGACAAAGACTCTTGCAGAGGCCTACAGCTACAGCTTCAACCCCAGTTAATGAAAAAAGCAGCTCAGACTCCAACTAGAGGTACTTAACTACTCAAACATTTACAAATGCTCATTGTCAGATGCCACAGACGCAGAATACATTCAAAAAAGACAAACACGAAAAATAGTTTTTTTTAAACATTTTATTCCAATTTTATTAGCCTTTTATGTTGATATACGTGGTTAATCGTTAAATCAATACATCAATCAAGCTTATTTTATTCATTACCATCCATGTCACTAACATTTTATTGCGCTGATGTTGAACAAATTCACTAAAAACTTGGAAAAGATGTCTGTTTTTCAATCTTTTATGAATTTAAAAAAAAAAAAAAGTTCTTTTTAAAGAAATCTGCAAACACCCTTGGTAATGGGAGACGGTAATGCTCCAGATTGCTGGTCAGCAAAGTGATAATTATATCTGAGAAAATTAGATGAGGAAAATATTAGAGTTTCCCATCCTTGAAAATCAAGTGCTGGACCTGGAAAAAGCCTGGAAAATGCTTGAAGAAATTTGCTATGAACCCTGCTTTTAAACTCCCTATGGAGCAAGGAGCCACCATTGTAGCTGGCCCACTAGCAGGAAGCCTGCACAGAGCATTCACATCCTGCTGTAGTGATGGTTTTTGTAACAATTTGTTTCACTTGATGAGGTTGCCAGCCTTGATGTACAACCTCTTATTAGTTGCCTTGTACAAAAATTTAGAATATATAGCTGTACTATTTGACATCAAAGTCAACAACACAATTGATTAACAGTGCCGGAGATGGGAAGTTATGGAGAGGCATGATCACCTACGCCACCAGGCATTGTACTGGAAGAAGAAACTTGACATTATTGGGAACTTGCAGTTCTATGTAATATATGTGGTCTTTTAGAATGTACAATAGTTTCTTACAGATAAAAGGAATAGTTATTTGGAGTACTATAATTTGATGTGTGTAGCATTACATATCTCAAAAGGTAGTATCGCTGTAGGTACGATAAATTTGTTTGTGTTACTTTTCATTAATGGAGATATCATCATTCATCATCACCCATAGCTCCCCAAGGAGCATAGGCCTTCAATAAATTTATGCCAAGTCATCCTGTCCTGTGCCGTCTGCTTAAGATCTTTACTTGTGTTCTTTATCCATTTCATATCTGTCTCCAGTTTTGTTTTCCACGTGTTGTTTGGTCTCCATTTTCCTCTGTTACCCTGGAGATTCCAGAACTAGGAATGTCTTGTAATGCTATCAGCAGGTTTCCTCAGTGTTTGCCCTATCCGTCGCCAGTGTCTGTTTCTCATCCCCTGTTAATAGAAACATTCAGCATTCTTAATTGTTGTAATTTGTTATATATAGGTACGGTAAAGGTAAAGGATCCAATTACATGCCCGTTGAGGCATATTGAGAATATGTTAGACCCTTATTTTCTTGACCATCGACACACTAGGGGTTATGTGGTCAGCATCACGCCAGAATTTATTATATATCACATTCCATTATTGAAAAGGCTGTGGATGTCTTGCCATGTAGATATACATTTTAGTTCTTTCTTTTGCCTACTTTGTTTTAGATTTTTAGTTAGTTCATCTGAAGCTCTTCTGTCCTGTACAGGTAGTCCCAAAGTAGATATAGCACTCTCTTAGGGGAGTGAAGTGTTAGAGACTATTTACAGCTGGGTAGACTAAAGCATGTCGACACCGTGGCCGAACCTGGCACCCACGAGATACCAGCGCTCTAACCATTCTGTCAATTGGACGCTCTGTCCTGTACCATGCGTTAAATTTTAGATTGCCATGCTGTTATTTTCTCTTTTAGAGTTACAATTTTGTCATCATCTATTTCTTCTTATCAAGAAAACTTCATCTTCATCATTACCCTTTTGGTCCCATCACAGGAAGCCTGCACCAAGCATTCATATGTTCTTGCCGCAGTGGTTTCTGTAGTAGTATATTTGACATGATGAGATTGTCAGCCTCATGCAGAACCTCATGTTTGTTGCCTTGTATGACATGCATGAAGGAGCAGAAGTCCTGTTCTTTCTTTGTCTCATCAAAGATCCCGAGGAACTACATGAGAAACCTTCGTAATGTCTGTGTTTCTTGTTCACTTGTCAGAGTTTCTTTTGTTTAGGCATGTCTGTGTTTCTTGTTCACTTGTCACAGTTTCTTTTCTTTAGGCATGTCTGTGTTTCTTGTTCACTTGAGACCTTCACATTTGTTCTGTAAGATTATCACTATATCTTGTTTTCTTGGACCTTCAGAGTTTCTGTTCTTAGGTGTGTCTGTGTTTCTGCACTCAAGACCTTCATATTTGTTTGTAAGATTGTCATTTCAGAGGTTTTTCTGTTCTTTTGGGCCCATTTTGTTTTCAAGACATTGTTCACATTTTTTTTCTGTTACTTTGGGCATTCTTTCTATTCTTCTACATGAGAGTTTTTGATTGAGTGTCTGTAAGATTTGGGCATTAAATCTGTGTTTTGAAATTTTACACCTTCAGACCTTTCTAAATTTGTTTAGTATGTTCTGTGTTTCTTCACTTGAGATCTTCATATTTGTTCTGTATAAATCTTGTTATATTTTTTTCTTTCAGAGTTTCTATCATTTAGGTATGTCATCTGTTTTTTTCACTTGAAGATGTCTTATATTTTTCTTCTGTAACTGATTATCATAAGACCTTTCATTTTGTTTTCAAATTGTAACTATATCTTCTTTATTCCTTCAGAGTTCATTATTTTTTTTGTCATTTGAATGTTCTTCTCTTCAGGCAATTCAAGAGCTTTGTTTCACTTTAAAGGATGTTTGGTTGTAACTTTGTGAACTGATTGAATCGACCTAACAAGAAACTTTCATTTGTCAGAAGTATGCCATTTGGGTGTTCATATTTTAAAGAACAAATTGTAATTCTGTAATATTCTTTTTTCCTCGAAGTAGTTCTTCATGTCTGAATATTTCATTTCTGAATATTCAGTACATTCTGTTTATAACTTTGCTTTAGGTTCTGAGATCATTCTTATACAGGCTCTGCTAAATCCATTTTAACTATCTCAAGGCTTGCATAGCCCCGTGGCAATCACATCTTTTATTGGCTGTTTCAGTAACCAGGTTGAGGTTTGGTTTTCCAGAGTTTGCTATAAAAAAATTGGTTGCTTAACTTCGCCAAAAAGAAACTTTAATTTAAGTATGTCCTTTCGGCTTATTGGGTGTTCAGATTGTAACAGCCCTGTATTTGTTCTCAAAACCTGCTTATTGTTCATTCTACATTAATTATTAAGTATAGGCGCTTCCATTAGGCCCCAGATTAATGTAATTGTTTAAATCTATTCGAGAGTCACTTTAGCCGAAACATTCCTTACCATTCTGATGATAACTTTCATTCTGGGAATATTCCTGTAGTTCAGTCTGAATACAGATCAATGTGGAATATTCTTACATTCTTTATTTTATTTTTTCATTGCATTTCTAAAATCTATGTTAGTTATTGTCCTAGTTCTAGATCCTTTAATCCAAAATCCCCTGGGACATCAACCCCAAGCATCTTATTGGCTGTTTTGTGATTTAATAAATCTAGGGACCAAGTTTTCACGTTCAGGTTTTTTGGGATATTGCAGCTCTAACGGTAACGGCGCTTAGTTGCATTGTTAAAAATTGCACCACAACATCCGCAAAAGAAAACCTTGCAGCATTTTCAGAACCTGTTAATGCACTTCACGGATTATTTGAGTGTGTTCAGATCTAAAGAATACAGACCTGTTAAAGAGAGTTATAATGCAACAATATGAAATATCAGAGTACATAAATTTTTATAGGCTTCCATCAGATTAATGTCAGTTTGTTCTTATTCGAATCACTTTAGCCGGAACAACCAATGATGAAACTTTCAAACAGGGAACAGAGAGACTGTGATGTTATAGGTACGTAAATCATTTTTGTTCATTATTTTATTATTTCTGACTCCTTAAATCAAGAGCAGAAATTTAGCTATTGTTAGTTGCTTTATCCCTTTACAGGGGCCGGACGACCAGGCAATCAACCCCAGACAAATTGGGACTGTTTGTGATTTTTCTAGGCAATGTTTTCATTCAGTAGTTTGCCATTGCTTTCTGAACGGAATACGTGTAGCCCTTATTTGATCTTTCGGATTGTATTTATACCAATTGCTAATAAAAATCCACACAAAGCTGATTTTTAGATTTTGTTGTGTATTTTTTTTTTTTTTTTTGGCAAAAAATTAGGAATACCAAACCGCCCTGCATTCCGTGAGTGCAGATTAGTTTCTCAAACCTGGTATATCTGGATTATGAAACTGCGTTCATATCCATTAGGCCACAGACGCTAGTATTAAAGAGAGTAAATGCAAGAAATGAAAACAGAGTACAACTTGAGGAAACACCACTGCAAGATGTAGAATCTTAGACATATCTTAGCAGAAATATAGACCAAGTTTGAGGGACAGACAATGATATCAAAATAACAATACAGAAATCAAGAGGAGCTTTCATTGCATTTGGGAACATATGGCATACCTGTCAACCTCCTGAGACAAAAACCTGTGCGCCGGACCCAAAAAATCCTTACAAACACCCAAAAATTTGTACGCAAAAAATATATTAATAAATTATACACAATACAATTTTAAAACGAGAATTGACACATTCAGATCTATTAGCATTTGAATTAGTGTGATATAAAACATGCTAATAGTCTCATGCTGTTCTTTACATATAAAAAAAACTTAGTGATCGTGAGGTACTATTCTTTCGATGCACAGTGTTTTGTATTATAATCAACACATGCACTTTTAGCACTTTGCAGAATTGCATTTGTGGGCTTAAAGTCTGCACAGCATGTATCAATGTTAATCTTACACTGTAAAAATGTAGTGAGTGTGTCTGCATTCATGGACCTCCTGCAATCTGTGTGGATTTTTTTAATTGAAAAATAAAGCAGCAAAATTTACACAAACTTTTTTTCTAGTTATATAGGGCCGACACAGAATATTATGACATTAACCTTTAGCACGCTGCAGGCGACTTAAGTCGCCTTTCGGATATCGTCGGTTTTTAGCAATAGGATTTGTGAACACGTGACTTCACCCCCGGATGTTAAGTTTTAATGTTATTTGCGAGAGAGTTAGCTTCCGTTTCCGATCTTTATTTAGTAATGGGTGTATTCGCGTTTATTTTCTGTGAAATTTTTAAATCGCAATCAATCGGCATCGAACACCGGCCATAATCGATCTAATTTTAATGGATTCTGACTCCGATGCGATGACAAGGAGATCTTTGTCTTTAGTAGCGCTAATATCGGTTCTCAGAATACGGTTGATAAGGATTTAGGTTATCGGATTTTTTTATCGTTTTTTTTTTCATCTTTCCATTCCTCTCTTCCTATCGCATCTAACATGTACACAAACAAATTTTATATCATCAGATTCATCATTCATTTATTTCTATACAGTCCAAAAATTAGAGCAATTGACCAAAAAACTATAGAATTTACAAGTCATCCACTATAAAAAAGGGGGTGTTGTGAAAAAGAATGCAGCTGTAGGCGCAATGTTTTGGGAAATTAATGCAGCGTGCTAAAGGTTAATTTATTGGAAATATTTAAATGATCAAAATATAACAGGAAAGATTAAGAGAATGACAACAACAAAAATAATAAAATAAAACGAAGCAAAGCTAACAGCAAAAAATACAAAATTAACCAAATTATGAACAGAATATCAAATCTAGGGAAAAAAAATGTACTACCAAACATTTACAAAATTATTATTTAAAAGTAGGTAGCCTAGACCAGTGATAATAGATCGCCACTTTATTAAAAAATGACCGCTGGAATAAAGTAGGCCTAAACGCAAACAAACTTTTTTTTTTCAAGTTATGTAGGGCTTACACAGAATATTATGACATTAATTTATCGGACATATACTGAAGGGCAAGATATAACTGGAAAGATTAAGACAGCGATTAAATTGCAACAAAGTAAAACAACAGCAATATTTAACGAAGTTATAAGTACTTAGCTTTTTTAAACAAAATGGCGTCGAAGTGTCTTGGCAAGAGTGGCTGATAACAAAAAATACGTCATGTCACGCTGAAAACCGAAAGTGTTTGAGGCCGAATTCTAAGTTTTTGCCGAATTGTTGGGTATAAAAGGATTTGATTGGTTGCTGGGAGAGATCTCAGATTAAAAACAGACGCCGAGATTCCCGGAATTAAAAATAAAAAAAATTGGTTTTAAAAAAAGACCTGGGCTAGAAAATATTTTCAGATTTAAAATTTTAAAAAAACTTGCGTTGGAAAATATATTTAGAATGTTTTTTAAATAATAAAAAAAAATAGGATTTTTTTTTTTAATTTTGGGGGGGGGGGGGGGGGGGTGGGGGGGGGGGGGGGGGGGGGGGGGGGGGGGGGGGGGGGGGGGAGGGGGGGGGGGGGGGGGGGGGGGGGGGGGGGGGGGGGGGGGGGGGGGGGGGGGGGGGGGGGGGGGGGGGGGGGGGGGGGGGGGGGGGGGGGGGGGGGTGGGGGGGGGGGGGGGGGGGGGGGGGGGGGGGGGGGGGGGGGGGGGGGGGGGGGTGGGGTACGAGTCTGTATGACCGTACACTGCTAAAAGTATCAAAAATACGTACATTGTACGAAAAATTCGTACAGGTTGACAGGTATTATGGAGATCAAGAGAAATCAAGTTCAACACAGAAATAAGAATCTTCAACTAAAATGTCAAGTCAGTCCTATTGTATGGCTCTGAAACAAGGAGAACAACAAAGAAAAGTTACAGGCATTCATAAATGAGTGCTTGCCTAAAATAGAAGGATTGAAATGGTATGATAAAGTATGACAAAAAAATTGTGGAACTGATGACGAGAACCAGGCAAGTGCCAGTGGAACAAGAGATGAGAAGAAGACACTGGTGATGGAAAGGACACACATTGAGGAAACAACATTGCCATTACACTTAACTCCTTTAAGACCAAGTGTTTTACACAGGATAAACAGAATGTTCTGGCCAAATACCATCTCATGTAACATGCTTTTGGTAGAAACACAGATGGAGCCACCTCATGTCGTCCCGCATGGGTCTCTAAGGATACAAAGAAAGAATAAGACCACTGCTTCCGCAGGCATGTTATAAGAGCTGTCTAATAAGAGGTTGGCATTCTTATCATGTAAAACAAATTGCTGCACAAGCTACAGCTACAAGAGCATATCACTGCTTTGGTGCAGGCTTCCTGCATGAGTGCCAACTGCAGCGGTGCCTCCATGCTCCATGGGGAGTAAAAAGGAAAATTATGATGACGGAGCCACTAGTCACAGTAACTAAAGGAAGATTGCACAGGCTAGGACATGTTCAGTGGATGTCAGAAGATACCATTTAGATGTGTGTATCTCATAACTAAGCATTATCAAACTCAAACATTAGCGTTAAACATAAGCAAAGGGGATTTTAAGATGGCTTGGATGTACACTGACAAAATCAATTTTAGGCATAACTGTTTATGTAATGAAATGGAACCTGCAGAGAAAGGGAAAGAGAGGAAAACTGGAAGCACTTGAGGCACAGTGAAGAAGGCTGTGTAAGAGACGAGCTGAAAGGAAATATACAGTTACTGGTCTGTGTTCTCCTGAGACAGCCAGAGCATTAATTGATGGATGTGAGTTAAGCTGGTCTGGTCTTGATCATTATCAAATATGGCTTCACTTATCTTTATTCACTTTCATATTTTTCTTCTGTATTATAAGAAACACCTGTTTGCCTACCTTTCGAAAAAAGTTACGTGTGTATTATATTCTCTTTGGCTGACACCAATACTCTAATCTTTTTTTGTGATCACTTAAAATGCTTCTTATATTTTTTTTTTTCACTAGTAGTTTTATTACTTTTTGTTTCTTCAATAAAGTGAGGACTGCAGTAAAATTGAATAAAATATTAGAGATGAACAAAATGGCTATTGGTCATTTCATGGGTTGTTCTTTTATCTTAGTCTGACCACCTATTTTCGTTTACCTTTTTATTTTTATTATTATTATTATTTGTTGCTGTAGTTTTATGAAGTTCTTCAACCAGGAGACAGGGAAGAAACACAGATATTAAAGTATAGACAGGAATACAGGATATCAGTCTTAAGATCAAATGAAGGAGATGGAGATGGATCATGTATCATATGTAGACAGAGGTATTTGGCAACAACTATTAACTGACTGAATTCTGAGAAAAGTAGACCCACAGAGAAAAGTAGACCCACAGAGAAAAGTAGAGCCACTGAGAAAAGTAGACCCACAGAGAAAAGTAGACCTACTGAGAAAAGTAGACCCACTGAGAAAAGTAGACCCACAGAGAAAAGTAGACCTACTGAGAAAAGTAGACCCACTGAGAAAAGTAGACCCACTGAGAAAAGAAGACCCACAGGTGCATGGAGAAAATCCTTTAAGGCTGAAGTTTAGAATCAAACAAATGCAGAATGAAGAGATAGAGGTCCTTGTCCGGAGTGGATTGAGAGATTTTGTTTCTGCCTCCTGGGTCTTCAGACTTGATGAGGTCTGATGATGAATCCTAAAGTTTGCCTTTGTTGATGTCTTGATTAGTCACACTGACACGTTGTCTCATGTCTTCACAAAATAGATGTATTCTTATATTTGGTTCTGCTGTTTGAGGCTGTGCTAAATTATGATGTTTGATGCATCCCTACTAAAACTTCCACAGAGCGTTTGATCAGGTCTTACTTCATGATTGTGAGGAAGAACATCCAGGACAGCACTCCGAAAGCCATCATGCATTTTCTAGTTAACCACGTCAAGGACCATTTGCAGGTGAGCAGCACAAAACTCATCATCATCCAAGCTTGTCTAGTGGTTTACATGTTTACAGATAAATATTTGACATGGCAAAAAAAAAAAAACACACCCAAAACAGACACATGCCAAATCCTGTCACCTGCCATCAGTCTGCCCATGCCCTCCCAATTAATTTTTATTTCTGTCTAGCTCACTTCTCCTTGTATTCTCCTTGTATTCTTCTGTATGCCTCCACTTCTTTTACTCTTGCTATCAACAGGCTTCCTCAGTGCATGTCCAGTCCTTCGCCAACATCCTCCTCTCATCTCCTGTTCCAGTAGCACCTGTCTCCTTCCTGTTATCAATTTCTGTATTCTTTGTTGAAGTTGTTTTTGGCTATAAAGTTTCTACAGCTTAGGGTAGCTGGTCCCATGTCAACACTTCTTTGTCACATCTTGTTACATGCATTGGTAGTTTAGAGTGTTACTAATTTCTGCTCCAATGTCAGGCCTTGGTAACACAGAATCACCTTTTTACATGAAAATTTCATACTTGATATTCTAAATCTTATTCTGTGGTCGTTCATTAGTTTGTTGTTTGCATACCAGCTGAAAATTGACAGATTTGTAAGATATGCTGGTTTTTTTTTTTTTTTAATGATGATGTGTGAGGGTTTGTTAGATTTCTTTCTTTCCTTTTCTCACTTGTCAATAAAAAAGAGAGCAATGATGGTGGTGTTTTTGCGCTTGTGTATTCATGGCAAGTTGACCCATTTTGTTTTCTTAAGAGTGAACTAGTGAGTCAGCTGTACAAGAAGGAGGAGATTGAGACACTGTTAGAAGAGTCGGTTCACATTGCAGCTCGCAGGAAGGAGGCTTTAGAGATGCTGCAGGTATAGGTTTTGATTATAATAGAACTTTAAGTACAGTATATTTTTGTTAAACAACAAATATTCAATTGATATCATAATTGTCTTTTTCCGTTTCATTTATTCATTTATCACTTTTCAGCTCCCCAAGGAGCATAGGCTTTCAACTAACTTATGCCAAGTTTTCCTGTCCCATGCCATCAGCTCAAGATCTTTCCATGTCTTCCTGATTCCTTTGTTTCCATTCCTGTCTATCCTGTGTGTTCCTCTTATGATTTCCCAGATCCATTTCTACGTTGGCCCGTATAGATCCTGGGGGTGTATCTGATGAGACGTAGAAAACATAAGACTACTGCTCCCTGATGTATGTCACAAGAGGTGACTAATATGACATTGAACATGGAGCTGCTGATCTCATTATTAAAACAGATTGCTGCAGAATTCACAACTACAAAAGCACATGAATGCTTTAGTGCAAGCTTCCTGCAAGGGATAAGTTTCAGTGGTGGCTCCATGTTCCATATGGAAGGAAAAGGGATATGATTATCATTTCTATGCATTTTCACAGTCAGTTTCCTTTCCTGTGTATCCTTCGTGTTCACTGTTTAATTTCTCAATTCATTTCTATGCTGTTCAGTATGTTTCCGTTTCTCTAAATTCTAAGTGACCGCACTTTAATTTCTCTGACTCATTTCAGTGTTTTTTTTAAATTTACTTTCTTTTTTAATGCTCTTTTCATTGTTATATCAGAGTTTGTTTAATATGTGCCTTTTCTTCTCTCACTGTTAGCATATGTTTGTTAAATTTGTCTCAAGCAGTCTTAGTTTCGCCATCTTGATCGTTGGTGAAGATCTCTACAGGTGGTGGGATTCCCGTATTTGTTCATATTCTCCATTCTCTGGTATCAACATCTGTGGCTCGTCCATAGATTCTTCTAAATATACTGATCTCAAATACTGCAAATGACTTGGCTCTTCTGTCCTATAACCATAATCAGATGCAAGAGAAAATGAAAATTCTCGATGAGAGGTCACAACAAGTGGGCCTGAAAATACACAGGGAAAAGACAAAGGTTATGAGAATAAATGCAAGTCATGATAACATGGTTCTTCTTCTTCGTTCGTCCTGAAAAGGACGATGGTTGCTTTGTGTCCGTTTACAGCGAAGCTGCGATATTTGCGCCTTTCGGCCGACACATCCAACATCAGCACGGCATTTTTGGGACCAGGTTAGCCTTCACTCTTCGATCCCTACTCACTCAGCCAGACTGCAGTGATGCAGCCTGTTTCCAGGACCACCACTTTGAGGTGGAGTAGGGTCTTGGTCAGCTCTGGTTCGCTGATGCAAGCAGTCTAGCTATGGGTCGGTAACTGCATTCCTCACTGTTGACGCGTCTTATGTCCCGATAACAAGGTCAGACTTTAAGAAACACCACTAAAGGATGTAGAATCGTACACATATCTTGGCAGTTAATATAGACAAAGTTGGAGGAACAGACAATGATATCAAAATAAGAATACAAAAAGCAAGAGGAGCTTTCATTGCATTGGGAAACATATGAAGGTCAAGAGAAAGCAAGTCCAGCACGAAAATAAGAATCTTCAACTCAAATGTCAAGTCAGTCCTATTGTATGGCTCTGAGACATGGAGAGCAACAAAAACAACAACTAAAAAGCTACAGACTTTTATAAACGGGTGCTTGCGTAGAATAGAAGAACTGAAATGGTATGACAGTCACAAATGTGGAATTGATGACATGAACCAGACAAATGGCAGTGGAACAAGAGTTGAGAAGAAGACGCTGGCGATGGATAGGACACACATTAAGGAAACCTGTTGATAGCATTACAACATTGTTCTAGAATCCACAGGGAAACAGAGGCATAGGTAGCCCAAAAAACACATGGAGAAGAGAACTGGATACAGAGGTGAAAATGATGAGGAAAACATGGAAAGAACTTGAGCGGATGGCACGGGACAGGAAGACTTGGCATGTGTTTGTTGAAGGCCTATGCTCCTCAGGGAGCTAAAGGTATTGATTGATTGAAATACTGCTGTTGTGCTATATCCTGGTCTGCTGCACGCCAGGTGTCTATGCTATATAGTCATTCTTCCCTTCAGTTTCTCATGGTTCAGCCCCTGGTGGAGCATTGGACTTCAACAAATGTATGCCAGGTCCTGTTACGTGCCGTCAGATCAGGATCTATCCATGTCTTATGTATCCCTTTCATTTTATTTCTACTTTATCCCTTTAGTTTCTTTTTTTATCCATTTAATTTTCATTTCATTAACACATAAAGAGGAGAACTGAAGACATAAATTAACTGTATTGTAGTAGGAGGAATGTTACTAATGATCACTGCTAACCAATGGAGGTGATAAGAGGCTCTCTAGAAAGTATTGTAGTAGGAGGAACGTTACTAGTGATCACTGCTAACCAATAGAGGTGATAAGAGGCTCTCTAGAAAGTATTGTAGTAGGAGGAATGTTACTAATGATCACTGCTAACCAATGGAGGTGATAAGAGGCTCTCTAGAAAGTATTGCAGTAGGAAGTAATCTGGTCATCAGAAGTTGTCCTTCGTGCTCTCTAGGAAGGTGGTTGAAGTAACAAGAAGAGACATGAATCCGCAACCAGACGATACCCTGCAGATTAAGTAGAACAGTCCCAACTAAGATGGTTTGGCCATGTCTGCAGAGTGGGAGAAGATTGGCTACCATGACAAGTATGGAAAACTAAGAGCCAGGGATCCAGACCTCTAGGATGACCCAGAGTCCGCTGGGAGGACAACATTAGACAATCTGTGAAGGACCGAGGGCTAGAATGGAACCAGGCCAGGAGGGAAACAGCCAATAGGATAGTATGCCGCTCTCTCTTCAAAACCTCTACACCTCACAGTAGAAGAGGAACGACTAAGTAGGTAAGTTCTGTAAGAATAATCATGATTATACTGTGGGTAGCTAATGATGTAAGTGTTAATTTTGTTTTCTTCCATCGCAGGCCCTGCAACGAGCCAGCCAGATTATTGGAGAAATCAGAGAGATCCATTTATGGTGATTTGCTGGTCATAGTGTGGGCAGAACTGTGACATTATGCATACATCTGTTTGAAGAATCACTTTTGTCACAAACATATATGTAAAAGAGTGGAGAAAAAGCACTAGCAGAGTGGAAACACTGCAGCATGCACAAGGAGTGGTTGACTGCTTCAGAATCAGGGAAGTCAGCTGAAGAAGATGAAAGAAAGAAGAAAGTGCTTAACTTATTATTGTGAGTTATTTGAGAATTATAAGGCTGGATTTTGATTATTGATCTGGCCATAAAACCTGACAGTTAAATGTTTCTCCACTCTCCCCCCCTCCTTCATGACATAACCACATCTACATAATATTCATATTTACGTGTTTTCTCTATGCGAATTCATACTTATGTGTTTTCTCTATGCTAAAAAATAGAAAAAAAAATTTCTTTTTAATTACATGCTGATCATGAATTTTTGAACCAGTCTTGTCCCACAGTTGTTGCTGTTTACATGTATAAAAATAAATAGTATGTAATTGTTGTATTTACTGATTCATTCTGTTTATTAATTTATTCATTTGCATATGTTTAGTTTATAGTTTTGTGTGACCCACTTGATAGTTAATCTTAACATGTTTATGTAAGTATTTATGTAATGCCTTGCAGAATTAGTTGTAGTTTTGCATATTGATGTAAGAAGAATATCTTTAGTCATTGCTATATGTGTAATATAGACCAGATGTTCACATCTTCCCAGAGTCGGTGTTTGCGTCTCAAGTAAAGTTGTTACGTATGAAACAAAAATAGCAGATTTCAATCTTAGTTGCTGTAGACTGTTATAAATAACCATCATTTGTTGTATTTTGTATTTTTGCGTTGGAATCATGTCATGTATTTCCCTTCACATTTCTTTCTGTGATGTATTCATTCCCATGCATGTGACTTTGCTAGTATCCAAGGCAACTTAAACGAGGTGGTTGCCTTTATATAATATTTTGTGTCTTCTTGTAATTGAAATGGCGGCTTTTAAATCTTTTTTATACTTGAGTAAGATCTTGTAACCTGTGTCATTCATGACAGCTTAGGTAGCAAGTGGCCCTGGGAAAGAGATCTTGTTCTTCTTACAGTATACTGAGAATTCATAACTTGTAAAAAAAATGTTGGCAAGTTCATACCCACCTGAGACACCCTGATCTCTCATTGCTGTGGTAGGTTAGCGTGGACATTCTTAAATATTTGAAGGTCATTCATGCCAAAGACCTTGTGATCTCTCACTGGTTTGGTAGTCCAGTGCAGTGATATTAGCCATATCAGCATGCCAAAGAAAGCACATATGGCCGTCACAAGTGCCATTCCTGAAAAAACTCTATGGAGATACAAATAGTCTCAAGCTAACCACTGCTTTCATGGAAAACATTCAAATAGACGTGTGAGAGTGTACGAAGAAGAAGAAGCATGTCATGAGGGGGCCACGTGGTGTGTTAGAAAAATTGGGATTTTAAAAAACTTAATAAATAAAATACACTACCAATATTGTAACCCCAAGTGGTGTGTTCTTAAATCCTACTGGTTTGGGTAAAGTGTCATCATTCAGACAGGACTGGGAAAATCTTGTCTAGTGAATAAGTGATTTTTTTTATATAATCCTTCTTTGGTCCTTGCTGACAAAGCAATCTGTGACCATCACACCTGGTGGCATCTTGCTGGGCATCAACAAACTGTCTCCACAATTTTCTCAGTTGGCAGCCATCCTTTGTGTGATGCCCCAGCTCTGGTTCATGCTTTGCAGCTCTGCCTCCACTCGTTCTCCACTAGGTTGCTTTTGGCCGGCCTCTCTTTTGCTTTCTTGAGTCCATAGCATTGCAGTTCTGGTGATGGTGTCAAAGTTTCTTCTAAGAATATCGCCAAACCCAATTCCAGCGTCTGCCCACTATGGATTTATATAATGCGACACTGCATTTGTGATGAATAATTTTATTTGGACCCAAATTATTTCATTACAGTTTGGTTTTCATTCATTGACCTTCAACTTGCTGCGGAGAGTAGGCCTTCAACAAGCTCGCGCCATGCCCTCCTATCCTGTGTCATCCGCACAATGTCCTTCCATGTCTTATTTATCCTTGTTAATTCTGTCTCTAGTGTCGTTCTTGGTGTGTTTTGTCGTCTCCCTCTGGAGATTTACGTAGAAGAAGAAAGGTGAGTCAGCAGTCAGAATCATTTCAGCTTTCTGTGGACCACAACATAAACCTCCGTAATAAAGGACCTTTTTTTCTCTGCCTTGGATCTTCTTCTTATTCAAGTACCATGCCTGGTGGTGTAGGCAGTCACATCTCTCCACATCTTCATGTCTACTGTACTATTTATCAATTCTGTTGTTGACTTCTTTCCATGCCACGATGTGAACTTCCAGTATCTTCTCTCTTTGTCGTCCTCTATTTATTTGTCCTTCTATCTTCCATGTTGTCACAATATACTTCAGCCACCTCATAACATGCCCATAGAAAGTGGATTCTTCCTTCTAACCTGAGGAATAAGCTTCCTTTGCTCATTGGTCTCTTTCAGGACATCTTCATTACTCATTTTAGCTGTCCATTTTATTTTTAACATTCTTCTGTAAAACCACATCTCTGTGGCCTCTAGCGCCTTCCTACTTGTTTACTAATTGTCTTTGACTCATTTCCATATGTCAGGATTGGTTCTATATAATACTAAAGAACTCTCTTTCTTACTTCTACTGACAATGATTTGTTGCATAAAATACTTTTCATTTTACAGAATGTTGCTTTTGCCTGGGCTTTTCTACTTTTCAATTCTGAAATGATCTTCCATCTGATGTCATTAACATGCCTAGGTCTGTCTTGGATGGCTGAGTTGAGAAACCTGAATAACCTGCTTTGGACTTATTCTTGTTGCAAGTGTTTTTAGTTTTAAGTTTCTACATGGTGGGGGTAACTGACAACCCTTCGTAGTGGCCCTCCATGACGACTTGGTAGAGTTCAGTGTTACTGTTTTTGGCACCCCTTACAGGACTCAGTAACACACAGACATGTGCATCCCTCTGTTCTAACCATATCTTCATTGTCTCAGTGAGGTATGATAGTTATGGAGACGTGACTTGCAGTTTATTTATAATCTAACTAGTTAAATTTTTTAATTTTAGTTTTTTGGTGCTACATTAACAGTTGTGACGTGTTTGTTAAAATACTTTGATAAGTGTTAAAACTGTGGCTCTTTGTTCAGTGGTGGCACTATTTTTTTTCCTCTATAGGTTAACCGTGAAGAAGTTAGTAATCATTCATTAAATATGTAAGTCTACAAATCAGGCTCATGCTAAGTGCAATATTGATTGTAAAAAGTAAGTTGCTATTTAGGGAAGACCAGCACTTGTCATGTGTTATTACTGTTCTCACGGTTATGTTTTGCTTACTTACACATTGCTGTTGTAATTCACCACATTTTGCTACGTATGTTGCATGTTATTGTTGTTATCTTTCCACTGATTAACCAACAACCGCCCCTTACTCTCATAGACAGATTATCACTTTATTTAATGTGGTTATTTGGCCATACAGTAAGACTCATTGTTTTCCTTTGCGCTCCTCATGGAGCATGGAGCCAGCACTGTAGCTGATCCCCTTGCAGGAAGCCTGCACCAAGCATTCACCTGCTCCTGCAATGAATGTCTCTGTGGCAGTTTGTTTTCCATGATGACGTTGCCAGTCTCATTGCAAGGCCTTATGTTGGTCATCCTATACAACATGCTTGAGGTCATCCTATACAACATGCTTGAGGTCATCCTATACAACGTGCTTGAGGTCATCCTATACAACATGCTTGAGGTCATCCTATACAACGTGCTTGAGGATGGAGCAGTAGAGTTTTTTTCTTTGTCTTGTCAGAGACTTCTGGGGGAACTACACAGGGCGTACAGTAAAACTAAAACTGGGTCAAAAGTGACAGAGAAAGTTATGATGTGTGTGTGTCAGGTTGGCCCCATATAGGTCTCATCGGTCTGTGAGGTGACACATAAAGAAGAGGATTACTGTTGTCTCAGGTAAGTGGAAGAGGCAACTAACTGTCTTCCTCATTATGTTAAACAAATTGTTAGAGACACCACCACAACTAGAGCACATGAGTGCTTTGGTGCAGGCTATCCCCGTAAAGGGACCAGCTGTAGTGGTGGCTCTGGGCTCAGTAAGGAGCAAAATGGAACATGATGATGATGTCAGTTTTATATAATCACAGGAAATGGTTTCAATAACTGAGGAATCAAACTCTTCACACAAGCATAAAGAAACTGGTTTCAGTCGGTTTTTTTTTAAATCTATTTTTATTTACATTTTTGTCTCTCTTTCTCACGCTCCCTTTTTCCCCAATTGCAGTTCTGCTTGTGGAAATGGACAAGGTCTTTAATCACAGTTACCTCCCTTCCTTTGAGAAGAAATCTTTCATACAGACAGAATTATATATTGCGCTAAAATAGACTTAATTGTTCCCGTGGAATTGATGTGTGCCTACAGTATTTTAAACATAGATATATAATTCATTCACTCTTGTGACAATTTGAAAAGGCAACTTACTTTTCATGTCAGTGTTTTTCTTGAGTTTCTTGTTGAGTTCAGTTTCTAGCCTCTGATTAAATTCCAAGGAAATAGTATTTAGGACATCTAAAAATATTTGATGTTACAGGTAGAATTTATTGTAGATATTTCTTATGTATATTTGTAAACTAAATTGCTTACAGCATTAGTACTGCATGTTATATGTTTGGGTCCTTTGTTAATACTTGTGCCGTAAAAAACATTTTAAAAAAACAATTTTGTTGCATAATAAGTGTCATGAGTCCATTGGAAACATTCCTGTTGTTTATCATACATGCCCATGTGATGCCTGGACTTTGGTCAGGGAAGGAAATAATGGAGATGTCTGCCTCATGAGCATGCTCGTAAGAAGTAACTATGGAAAATTTGAACAGTCAGCCATCTAATATGGTTATAGAAAGAGTAAAGGCATACACTTGGAAATGGAGAAATTACAGGTGAGAAGAATGGAATTCTGTGTGGTTTCAGGGGAGCCACAGAGTTTGATTGTTTGAGATTTGACACTCAGAATACATTTATGACAATACACTGGAGAATATAAGTAATACATTATTGTCTTGCAACATAGCCACCTCTCTAGAAATCACAGAAGGAGTGTCAAATTAATAGTCCCACATGCCAATCAGTTCACCCAGCTATACCTTATAATCTTTTTGTAATGCTTAAAACAATATTTATTATCTGGAAAAGAAGATTTGAAAAAACAGTTTTTTGTACCCACTTTGATTTATTTTTTAGTGGTAGATATGTACTGTAGCATTTGATCAGATTTGTATGTGTTGATGATCATCCATAATGTTGACAAGTGTGAAGAATGTGTAAATTTTTTTACTCACAACTCTCCCATAGTACTGACAGGCAGATGTTAAGACATAAATTGACCATAACACTGACAGGTAGATGTTAAGACATAAATTTACCATAGCACTGACAGGTAGATGTTAAGACATAGATTTACCATAACACTGACAGGTAGATGTTAAGACATAAATTGACCATAACACTGACAGGTAGATGTTAAGACATAAATTGACCATAACACTGACAGGTAGATGTTAAGACATAAATTTACCATAGCACTGACAGGTAGATGTTAAGACATAGATTTACCATAACACTGACAGGTAGATGTTAAGACATAAATTGACCATAACACTGACAGGTAGATGTTAAGACATAAATTGACCATAACACTGACAGGTAGATGTTAAGACATAAATTGACCATAACACTGACAGGTAGATGTTAAGACATAAATTGACCATAACACTGACAGGTAGATGTTAAGACATAAATTGACCATAACACTGACAGGTAGATGTTAAGACGTAAATTGACCATAGCACTGGCAGGTAGATGTTAAGACATAAATTGACCATAACACTGACAGGTAGATGTTAAGACATAAATTGACCATAACACTGACAGGTAGATGTTAAGACATAAATTGACCATAACACTGACAGGTAGATGTTAAGACATAAATTGACCATAACACTGACAGGTGGATGTTAAGACATAAATTTACCATAACACTGACAGGTAGATGTTAAGAAATAAATTGACCATAGCACTGACAGGTAGATGTTAAGACATAAATTGACCATAGCACTGACAGGTAGATGTTAAGACATAAATTGACCATAGCACTGACAGGTAGATGTTAAGACATAAATTGACCATAACACTGACAGGTAGATGTTAAGACATAAATTGACCATAACACTGACAGGTAGATGTTAAGACATAAATTGACCATAACACTGACAGGTAGATGTTAAGACATAAATTGACCATAACACTGACAGGTAGATGTTAAGACATAAATTGACCATAACACTGACAGGTAGATGTTAAGACATAAATTGACCATAATGGAGCCGCGCTGGTGTAATGGCTACAACGTTGTACTGGCGACCAGGTGTTCATGGTTCAAACCCGGCGAGCGAAGCTCCTGACCGGGTTGGAAGGAAAGTCCACTGACCCCCCAGCCTCGCAATGACATATCATTGGGCCGAAAGAGCTGGAAAGCTCGAGTGCCGCTGGTTATAGAAAAAAAAAAAATTGACCATAACACTGACAGGTAGATGTTAAGACATAAATTGACCATAACACTGACAGGTAGATGTTAAGACATAAATTGACCATAACACCTGACACACAGTGAGTACTAATATCTGCTATAGCCAGAGCCAGCTCTTGGACCATGTGACAGCACCAGGTGCAGACTTGGAGGGAGGCATCAAAATTTATAAAAAGGAATAAAATTGTTAACCTTTTAACAGAACAAGAAAAATGAAATGGATAATGTCAAAGTAAAAAGTTATTCGCTTATATGAAATTGATCGTTTTCCTTTATGTCTGTATTATTCAGTGGAACTTTTTTGTAGCAAAAACAGTAAGCAGATGTGCTCATTTAAAAAAATATTAATTTTCAGATGAGGAATAAGGCTACTGACAAATATCAAATAAAAGTTAATAAAAACAAATCTTAATGTTACAACCCTTCCTTAGGGAAGAAATGGTACACGAATCCAAGTGCATAAACTAAGGAAGAAACGAAATATAATGGCAGTCTCTGGAGTAAATTATAATTTGAATTGTGTCCCATCCCTGAAGAAGGCTTTGTGGTTGCAATGTGAGCAGTGTTTTTCTAGTGGCTTAAGAAGACTAGGTTACATAATTTTTTTTTCACCTAATGTGGCTGTCAGAGTAGATATTATTGCAATCATTGCACTTAAAAATAATTTAGGCAATCACTGCACTTACAATCATTTAGGCAATCATTGCACTTAAAATAATTTAGGCAATCACTGCATTAAAAATAATTTAGGCAATCATTGCACTTAAAATAATTTACAACTAAAACATTTGTCCTTGTAATGACATGGAGTTGTCAGAAAGTGTCATAAATTGAATTTCTGTCCTATTGGCAAAGTGTGTTGCGTGCCTGGTCTATATGTTTGTGACTAAATTTCATCTCTTAAGGTAATGCATAGTTTTACTGATGGTCTCCCATAGAAAGTGTGTACTTTAGGAGTGTTTACTGTGTTTTAAATGACTAAATTTTTTCTTATATGACTAATGACTGTGATTGTTTCTTACAATAAACTTCATACATTGTAACCTCTGGTTAGAGTTTGTCTATGAAAACTTCATATATTTTAACTTTTGGTTACAGGGTTTTAACCATGAAAACTTCATATGATTTAACCTATGGTTACAGTGTTTTAACCATGAAAACTTCATAATTTTTAACCTCTGGTTAGATTGTTTTAACCATAAAAACTTCATATATATTAACCTCCGGTTAGAGTTTGTTTTAATCATGAAAACTTCATACATTGTATTCTCAGATTTGTTAATGTGTTAAATGATGAAGAAAAATATCCCATTCAACCCCTGAAGGGTTATAATTAGGATATATAATGTCTACTTTGAGATCAACTGTAAATAAAATTGTAGGATCGGGTGTGGGACATGAAGTAAGCTTGATTACTGAACCACAGCTGCCATTTTATTCTTGTATTCATTGCCCTTCAGCTCCCTAAGGAGTATAGGCCTTCAACAAATGCAAGCCATGTCCTCCTTTTGTGTGCCTCAGTTAAAGTTCTTTCCATGCCTTCCTCATCATTTTCATCTCTGTCTCTAGTTCTCTTCTCCAAGAGTTTTTCTTTCTGCCTCTAATTCTCCTACCCTGGGGATTCCAGAATAAGGACTTATGCTGTCTTTTGGGTTGTTAAAAATGTGAATTTCAGAGAATTTTGTTTCTTATATTTCCTGATGGAGATTTAAACTAAAATTATTTATGTCCAAACTCTTCCTTGCCACCAGCAAGTGAGCACATAGACTTTTAAGATGCTCCCACATGCATATATATTATATGAATTTTCATGGGGGGGGTGGGGGGGGGGGGGGGGGGGGGGGGGGTGGGGGGGGGGGGGGGGGGGGGGGGGGGGGGGGGGGGGGGGGGGGGGGGGGGGGGGGGGGGGGGGGGGGGGGGGGGGGGGGGGGGGGGGGGGGGGGGGGGGGGGGGGGGGGGGGGGGGGGGGGGGGGGGGGGGGGGGCGGGGGGGGGGGGGGGGGGGGGGGGGGGGGGGGGGGGGGGGGGGGGGGGGGGGGGGGGGGGGGGGGGATGGGGGGGGGGGGGGGGAGGGGGGGGGGGGGGGGGGGTTCTCTGATCCTTAACCGCCGAATCTCAAAGCAGTCAGTGGCTATCATGCCTAGTGGCATCTTGAAGGGCAGCAACAAACTGCTTCCACTTTGCTCAGTCGGCGGCCATCTTTCATGCAGTGCCCCAGCTCTGGTTCATTGTTTGCATCTCAGCCTTCACAGTTCTCCACCAAGTTGTTTTTGGTCAGCCTCTCTTTCACTTTCCTTCAGGGGTCTATGGCATAGCTGTTCTTGTGATGGCATCAGAATCTCTTCTGAGGACATGGCCAACCCAGCTCCAGCATCTGCCAGCTATGATGGTGTGCATGTCCTCTTGGTTGCTCTGAGTAAGCACTTCTTGGTTGGTGATGGTATTCGGCCAAAAGATTCAACGTGGGGTTAAACTAACCTACATTATGTGGAAAAATAAAGCAGACGTAGAAACACAGACATGTACGAGTAAATAATATATCAACAATGATGACTTACTTACTTAGTCATTTCTCTTCTACCCTGGGGTATAGAGCTTTGCTAGAGAGAGAGCACCATACTATCTATAGCAATGATGACTTGGGGTAAAAATACCAAACGTGAAAAGCCCTTGCCAAACCCTGAGGGCAGCCTGTTTTGACAGGATCTGTGGCAGTTGCCTCAAAAATTTTTTTAGAAATCTTACAGAGGTAGCAAATGCTAGCAAATATATCAAGGGTGACTAAAACAAGATGGGTCCAAAAGTTGGGAGAAAGTTTGTCAGTGCCTAATGCTCCATAGGAAGCAAGGAGAAAAGAAGAAATCATCATTCTCTTTATCATTCTCTTAAGGAGTTTGGGGCCACTACTGTATGTGGCCCCTCAACAGGAGCTTGCATCAAAATATTTAATGTAGTATAGCAGTGTGGAATTGATGATAAGTGCCAGTGGAACAAGAGTTTAGAAGACGCTGTCGATGGATAGGACACACATTGAGGAGACCTGTTGATAGCATTACAAGGCAGTCCTTGTTCTGGAATTCACAGGGAAAGAGAGGCAGAGGTAGACCAAAAAACACATGGAGAAGAGAACTGGATACAGAGGTGAAAATGATGAGGAAAACATGGAAAGAACTTGAGCAGATGGCACAGGACAGGAAGACTTGGCATGTGTTTGTTGAAGGCCTATGCTCCTCAGGGAGCTAAAGGGTATTGACTGATTGATTGATAGCAATGGTGATTTTTGTAGCAATTTATTTTGGTTGCCAGCCTCCATGTACAACCTCACATTAGTCACCTCTTACAACATGTATGTGAAAGCAATGGTTCTATTATTTCTGATTTCCTCAAAGACATCGTGGAAGCTACATTGGGTGACATAAAAAACAAAATGTCAAAATTTTATTACGCTCTGTCACAGTATAGATGTGGTTATGGCGACCACACTCTGCCCGCTGTCTCGGAATAACAAACCACACTTTCTGCTTCTGCACATAAATCACCAACACAGTAACCTCATAAGTCTTCAAACAATTTAATATTGATGTAATAATAATAATAATAATAAAAGCCCCTTCAGTCATAACTGACTATGGGAATGTGCCCATGATGTGATAGTCCTTCAGTCATAACTGACTATGAGAATGTGCCCCTTATTTGACAGTCCTCAGCTGCTTTTTTTCCTGGTGTTCCTTTTGACATTTTCTCCTCTCCTCTGCTTGCACTGAGAACCTCTTTTCGCCCAATCTGAGGTGGTGCCGCAGATGTAGGTACTGGGCATTCAGTCTGTCGCGGAATAATGACAGGGCACAGGCCCACAATTCCAGGTCAATTACTTTACAACTTTCAGTTACACAAAAGACTGTTTATCATCTTTCCTATCCACTTGAATGTCTTATTTCACATCGCACAGCACTACTGTTCAAAACCCTGTGATGTCACAGGTGCAAAAGTTGTGCACCATTTTCACACTCAATCACTGACACTATTAATGTGTGTGTGTACTCACAAGCCCTTGCAACAAACAAACCAGTTCTTGCAACCACACTTCACATCCTGTCCAGTGCAAACATCACAATAATAAAGCTCATTGTGGAGCACAGGGTTATAAATGCATCAAGCATTCTTGACACACTCTTTTTCAAAACTTAAAATTCAAGGCATATCTACTCGACTAAAACCAACATTCTTGACCACAATGTTTAATTTTCACACATTTCTTTAACATTATATTTCATACAGTATTTTATGAATGAGTTTCCATGTTACATTAACATACAGTAATTCATAAGTATATAAACCAATAAAACGGTATTGAATCAGTTCTACAAATTAACGGTTCACATGAATATAATTGATGAAAGTCTGAGAGTGGGAAGATATATAATTGATGAAAGTCTGAGAGTGGGAAGATATATAATTGATGAAAGTCAGGAAAGTGGAAAAGTAATTCATAAATCTGATATGTGATATTTCATATGAAGATCTCTCAAAGCTCAATGAGGGGGAGGATGAGAAGATAAACCTGGTGAAAAATCAGAGAATGGGAAGATAAAACTGATGAATTTTTTTTTTTTTTTTCTATAACCAGCGGCACTCGAGCTTTCCAGCTCTTTCGGCCCAATGACATGTCATTGCGAGGCTGGGGGGTCAGTGGACTTTGCTTCCAACCCGGTCAGGAGCTTCGCTCCTTCCCATCCACACGGGATTTATGTGCAGGAGCCGTTCAGGTTATTCAGTCAAATTTCCGGTCGTAAACATTTCTTCAAACGCCGACGGCCGGGTTTGAACCATGAACACCTGGTCGCCAGTACAACGTCGTAGCCATTACACCAGCGCGGCTCCCAGTCAGACAGTGGGAAGATATAATTGATGAAAGCCAGAGAGTGGGAAGATATAATTGATGAAAGTTAGAGAGTGGGAAGATATATAATTGATGAAAGTCTGAGAGTGGGAAGATATATAATTGATGAAAGTCTGAGAGTGGGAAGATATATAATTGATGAAAGTCAGGAAAGTGGAAAAGCAAATACCTGAGGAGGAAATGGAACGATATTTCTAACGGAAAAATAGGAGGTGGAAGGCATAGCTCTCAAATAAATTGGTGAGAGCAGAAATGGAAGGAAATATTGTATTGAAGACAAGACAGGGTGATAAAAACTACTGACAATACAAAAATAAGGTGACAGCTGCAAGAGAGAAAAAGTGACCATAAAGGCAAGATATGTAAAACTTGCTGCCATCACCAGTGTCAATACCTTGTCAAGGTATGGTGGCTTGCGTACCCTGATTACCCCCAGAGCTATGCCAGCTGGAGTTTTACTCCTGGAAGGTTCTACCAAGCTGGACAGGTTTGCGCGGGCAGGGGTCAGACTAAAGCAGATACCCTGGGCTTCCAGGTTGGGGGTTTTAGCATAGGGCTGACACCCCTGTCTATGTGAAAAGAAATGAAGTTACGGAAACGACAACAAATGAACAAACTTTGCTGCAGGATGGACATCTGGAGTCTGAGGCTCGTATGACTGTCAGTGGTGAAAGCCGAAAGGAAGCCACTGACATGAAAACAGACGTCCTGACCGCAAAACGTGAAACAAGAATAAGATTTTGGAATGTCAGGACAATGAACAAGACGGGTAAACTACGAGGGGCGTTCAAAAAGTAATGCACCACATCGTTTTTCTCAGCTAATAATGAAGATAGAAGCATGAATTTTGCACACTTCAAATATGGCATGTGCCAATTGTGTGCACAAAATTGCACTGCAACCGGCCAAATAATACGGCTGCCCTAAACCGTTGAAATGGAGCATGTTAGCAACTTGTGTTATAAGCAGCGAATTGTGATAGAATTTCTCGTTGCAGAGAAGGAAACTGTTGTGAACATTCACAAACGTCTATGTGATTGTTTGGAAGTTTTGCAGTCGACAGGAGTACAGTCAGTCGCTGGGTTCAGAGAATCAAAGAATCAGGAAGTGGAGATACGGAGCTGCTTGATCGGCCGCGCTGTGGACATCCTGCTACAGCCACCAATGCAGAAATGTTGAAATGCGCTGAGGGCATTATTCTTACTCATAGGCGAATCACTACTCAACAATTGGCCTTACAGCTGTCAGTCAGCATTGGTAGTGCAAATGCAGTTATAAAAACTCAGATTTTCTAAGGTTTGCGCAAGATGGGTTCCTCGAAGTCTCACAAATGACCACCGATTGCAAAGGAAAGCAATTTCATCTGAATTGTTGGAGCGTTTCAATGCTGATGGAGAGAACTTTTTGGCTAAGATCGTTACAGGTGACGAGACCTGGGCACACCATTTTGAACCTGAGACAAAAAGACAGTCAATGGAGTGGCATCATCCGCAATCACTACGGAGAAAAAAAATTCAAGACAATTCCTTCAGCTGGAAAGGTCATGATCACTGTCTTTTGGGACATTGAAGGTGTGATTCTTGTGGACGTTATGCCAAGAGGAGAGACAATCAATTCGCAAGCTTACATTAAGACATTGAAAAAACTCAATCAACGTTTTCGCATAGTTCGGCCGCACAAGAATCCAGCAGACCTGCTTCTCCTTCATGACAATGCACGACGTCACACCAGTCTGGCAACACGGGAAGCAATCACCAAATTGGGTTGGACTGTACTACCCCATCCACCTTATAGTCCCGATTTGGCACCCTCTGATTTTCATCTATTTGGTCCACTTAAAGATGCATTCTGTGCAAAGGTTTGAAGATGATGAAGGAGTGATTCATGCAGCGAAGAAATGGCTACATGATCAAGACAAAATCTGGTACGGGCTAGGAATACATGCACTTGATTCGCGCTGGCATAAAGCCTTACAAGTTGATGGGGTTTATGTTGAATAATACCGATGTTTACATGACATATCCATGTATATTGTGTGTAAATTTCATGCTTTTTTAATAAACAGCTCCTGAGAAAAACGATGTGGTGTATTACTTTCTGAACGCCCTCTTAAAACAGGTCACAGCAGAAATGAGAAACTATAGATTACATATTCTAGGGATAAGCGAGAGCAGATGGACAGGGCAGGAAAAGTTAAAACAGCAACAGGAGAAACAGTACTTTACCCTGGAAGAGAGGATGGACAGCACAATGAAGGTGTAGCCATTATTCTACAGAAAGGACATTACTGGAATGGAAACCCATCAACAACAGACTGATAAGAATAAGATTGAGAGGGAGATTCACCAACACTACAATAATACAATGCTACGCACCAACGAATGACAGCGATGAAGAGGTCAAGGATGAATTCTATCAACAACTGCAGAAAGAAATGGAAGACACACCTAGATATGATCTTATCGTAGTAATGGGAGACCTCAATGCGAAAGTTGGAACACACAATACATATAATGAAAGAGTAATGGGGAAATGCGGCAGCGGAACAGCAAACGAAAATGGGGATAAATTAATAAGTTTCTGTAGCATTAACAACCTGGTCATTGGAGGAACACTTTTCCCACACAAAGAAATTCACAAATTAACATGGGAATCACCAAATGGTCGGGACAGAAACCAGATAGACCACATTATGATTAACGGTAGATGGAGACAAGCATTACAAGATGTGAAGGTAAGAAGAGGTGCGGATGTGGGAAGTGATCACCATTTAGTAGTAGCAAAACTGAAAGTGAAACTAAGAATGGCTGGACCAACTGTAACTACACAGAAAAGGTTTGACATCAGCAAATTGAAGGACCCCCTTACCAGAAATGCTTTTGCGGCTGATATAAAGAAGCGATATCAATTTGCCAAAAGTCAGGAAAAGACATTGACTGTTGATATAGACCAGAAATTCAACACCATTTCAACAATATATAATTTAAGGAAAGCAGCAAATCATGCTTGGGATTCCAGGAAAGGAAGAAGCAAGACTGGATAACACCAGAAACATTAAACACCATAACGATGAGAAAGGAAATAAAAAGAAAGAAAACAGAAGCGAAGTCCCCCAGGTTAAAGCAACTAGATAGCGAACAGTACAGTCAGCTGGACAAGGAAGTTAAAACGCCAAACCCGAGCCAACAAAAGGAATTTCCTAGACAATCTTGCAAGACAGGCAGAAGAGGCAGCACTGAGAAATGAACAAAGCACAGTATACAAAATAACTAAAATCATCAGCGGAAAACGAGGTGCAAACAATATTACATTAGTAAGAGATAAGCAAGGAAATCTCATCACGACAGCAGAGGGACAGGAAACAAGATGGGCAGAGCATTTCAGAGAAACTCTGAACAAGGAACCACCAGAGACACAATTGAATGTTCCTGAGGCTGAAAATGATATAGATGTTAATACAGACATTCCACGAAAAGAAGAAATCATCACAGCAATCAAAGGGTTAAAGAATGGAAAAGCTCCTGGCCGTGATAACTTAAATGCAGAGCTATTTAAGACAAACCCTGAGCTAGATACAGAACTATTAGAACCACTATTTGCACAAGTCTAGAAAACAGGGACAACACCAACGGAGTGGAACAAAGAAATAATTGTCAAATTGCCCAAGAAGGGAGATCTTGCAGACTGCAATAATTGGAGAGGAATAACTCTTCTCTCAGTTCCCAGCAAAATACTAGGCAGGATAATTATTCAGAGAATTTCAAAAGCAGTAGACCACAAACTGAGGAAAGAACAAGCAGGATTTAGAAAGAACAGAAGATGTGTAGATCATATATTTACCCTCAGGAACATTATAGAGCAGTGCTCAGAATGGCAAAGACAGCTGTACATTAATTTCATTGATTTTGAAAAGGCTTTTGACAGTATACATAGGGACAGTTTATGGAAAATACTGAGGGCTTATGGAATTCCAAACTGCATAGTGTCAATCATAAAAAGCCTCTATGCCAACTTTACGTGTAGCGTGGGCACAGCAACCTAACCTTTGAGGTGAAGACAGGAGTACGACAGGGGTGCCCCTTATCAACCACTCTATTTTTAACAGTCATAGACTGGGTGATGCGCCCGACAACAGAGGGCAGTCCAAGAGGAATAAGATGGACTACATTTTCTACATTGGAAGATCTGGAATATGCAGATGACATTGCACTACTAGCACATTCACATCAACACATCCAGGAACAAATGGATAGACTTAATAAGTATAGACAGCAGGTGGGCTTGAACATCAATCTAAAGAAGACAGAGGTCATGAAACTCAATGTGAGCAGCCCTGAGCCCATATCAGTAATGAATCAGCAACTGGAACAGACAGACACCTTCACATACCTAGGATGCATAGTAACACCAGACGGCGGAGCAAGCAAAGACATCAACAACAGAGTGAACAAAGCAAGAACAGTCTTTTTTAGTCTAAACAACATCTGGAAGTCCTCCCAGTACAGCACAAGCACAAAATTAAGATTATATCAGAGCTGTGTGCTTGCTGTGCTTCTCTATGGTGCGGAAAACTGGAGAGTTACAGAGAAGGAAATGTCGAAATTGTCCTCTTTTCACACAACATGCCTAAGAAAAATCCTCCGAATCTTTTGGCAGAATACCATCACCAACCAAGATCTGCTTACTTGGAGCAAGCAAGAGGACATGCACACCATCATAGCTGGTAGACGCTGGAGCTGGGTTGGCCATGTCCTCAGAAGAGACCCCGATGCCATCACAAGAACAGCTATGCTATGGACCCCTGAAGAAAAACGAAACAGAGGCCGACCAAAAACAACTTGGCGGAGGACTGTGGAGGCTGAGATGCAAAGTATGAACCAGAGTTGGGGCACTGTACGAAGGATGGCCACCGACCAAGCAAAGTGGAATCAATTTGTTGTTGCCCTACAAGACGCCACCAGGCGTGATGGCCACTGACTGCTTTGACGGTCGGCGGCTAAGGATCAAAGAAGAAGAAGAATGTAAAACTTGAAGCTACAAGAATTAAGAGTAAATAACAGCAAGGAATAGAGACAGCTTGCAGCAAAGTATCACTTAGAAGGCTGAAGAAAATCTGAGAGGTATAGCACAAAAAAAGTATACTGGAAAAATCAACAATAACAATTTGTCAACATAATCTGTGTTAAAATTATGTAAATCTGAAATGCTTTGTATCAATACTGATTAAGTTGTTTTGTAAATACAGCGATAGGATATTTACATAAATGCAGTTTCTTCTGGACTTCTACCAGCTCAATAACCTGGTAAGTTTCATCTGGGCACTTTCTTTTACTGCTTATCAATCTTATCTTTTTCTCTCTCTTGCCCTCTCTTTCTAAAACTTAAAAGAGGTAGTGACTAGTTAGCAACTTTGTGACTAATCTGCTTCCTTTCTCTGCTCAATATCTCTAGCTCACATTAGTAGCTTTCATCTATGTCTGTAAATTCACTCAGAGTGAGGCATTAGTACATATTAACTTGGTGACTAGTTTATTCTGGAGATTCCCCCACAATTTCACTTTCTGGCACTCTTTTTCTGTCTCACACACTCTTTCATTCTCATTCTCTCTCAGAGGAGTGACAGGCCAACAGCTGTGTTCCAAATGCTTCATTATAAAACTCACAAAGTTTTTGCAAATTCAACAATTTTCTGGCTTATCTGGTTGTAATCTGCAGGAAGTCTGTCAGTATGAACCACCTTCTTTGTGACCATTGCTGCCAGAAGCTTGTTCATAGCTGGTGTGGTGGTCAGACTGGATGCTCGGTCAATCAGCTGACCAACATTGTAGGATGCATAGTTTTCTATAAAGAAGCAAGCCAATAACAAGTTCCTAAAAAGTAAACTCACAAATTAGTCCAGTAACAGCTAACATACAACTGATTTTAGAAAATGCTAGCCCACAGATTAGTTCAGTAAATGTTAACCTATAAATTAGTTCCATACATTTTTACCACAGATTAGTTCACTAAAACCTGACATACAACACAGTTGAAAATATACTAGCCCATTTTTAAGTAAAACTTCACCCTCATAATATATGTGTCAGTGCTAACCTACAAATTAGGTCTGTTAAAGCTAACCCATATATAAATTCTTTAAAAACAAACTCACATATTAATTTAGATGTTCAATAAAAGATATCCACAATTTTAGTTTGTAATAACAGATAACTCAAAAATTAGTTCAATAAAACATACCCCATAAATTAGTTCAATAAAACATACCCCTTAAATTAGTTCAATAAAACATACCCCATAAATTAGTTCAATAAAACATACCCCATAAATTAGTTCAATAAAACATTCCCCATAAATTAGTTCAATAAAACATACCCCATAAATTAGTTCAGTTGAAAGAAAAAAACTAACTAACTAATAAGCAAGAAACACATGCTTTCCTAATTAATTTTCATTTCATTCATTCATTACCATTTGAACCCTTTGTGGAGCAAGGACCTTCAGCGAATTCATGCTAGACTTTCCTGTTCTGTGCCGTCCATTCAAGGTCTGTCTAATTCTTCTTTAACCCTTCCATGCCTGTCTCCAATTTCCTTCTTCTTTGTTTATTTTCGGTATCCTATTTATTTGACCAGAACGAGGACTGCATCTTAAAGCTATCAGCTGTTACCTCAGATAGAGTTCTATCCAATGCAATTGTCTTTTTCTCACATCTTGTTCCACTGGTACTTGTCTCGTTTTTCTCATCAGATCCACATTGTTGATCCACATTTCAATCCTTTTATTCTGCGCAAGCATAAATTTATGAAAGTTCTGTAACATTCTGGTTGTCATGTTTGTTGTTCTCCACATTTAAGGTATACAATATGACTGCCTTGACATTTGAGTTCAAGATTTGTGTGTGTGCTGGGTTTGATTTATGTTTATTTCCATACATTTCCCAGTGCAATGAAAGCTCTTCTTGTCTTATGTTCTTCTACTTTGATACCACTATCTGTTCTTCTAACTTTGGCTACATAATGCTGCCACATTATATGTATGACTCTGAGTCTATAAGGGATGTTTTTTTAAGTGCAATATGGCTACTATTTGCTGCATTTCATTCTCACAATATTTGTCTTTATGTATTTTTAGACCCTACAGCAGTGACCTCTCATGTAGTATTCTCATTGTGCCTTGCATCTGATTACAGTTATGGGACAGAAAAGTCAGGTCATTTGCAAAATCTAGAAACATCAAGCTGTTTTGTCAAGGTTCACTGAATTCCATTTTTCTTGTTGATGTTGATGTTTTCATAAACCAATTCATATCTAGTAAGAAGAGAAATGGTGACAAGAGACATCGCTGCCACACTCTAGGTCTTACCTCAAAGGGTTCTGTAAGTTTCCTTCAACTTACATCGATGGAACATTACATAAATTGTATGTCTATATTTCTGTACTGTTTATGTTTGTACTGTTTATGTTAAGTTTTCCAACATTTATTTCTTGTTTTCCATATTTTTTTTTTTTTCTATATGCACTAAATTGCTAATTTTGATTTAAATATGGCCGACACCAGCTCCTTTCGTGGAAATGCTTTACGGGGATTCAAAAGATTTACTCTATTTACAATTGCACTGGCTTCCTAGCTCGGTGGTCCATGGTTCAATACCCAGTTGAGGTGGGATTTTTTTAGACCGCAAACGGCTCCGATGTCGATCCAGCCTCATGAATTGGGTGCCAGAGTAACTCTGGGAAGGTTAAGGCGGCCGGCATGATGCTGACCACATCATCCCTAGTGTGCCTGTGGTCAAGAAAATATGGGCCTAACACCATATTCCCAATATGCCTCAATTGGCGTGTAACGGGATCCTATTTACAACTGTTGGACAGGAGATGTGATGCCACTTTTATGTATCGGCAATTATTCATATTATTTGGAATTGAAAACAATATATTATCCTAATTATAACTCATCAGAGGTTGAACGAGATATTTGTCATCATCAAATAAAAAAATAAAATATGTTGCGATCAGTTTTGTTTTTAAGAGTGAACCGTGATGAAATATAGTTTTGTTTTCTATAGTTCTCTATTATTTGCAGTTTGTCCCCTATGTTTCTTCATTGTTAAATATTTGATGTACTCTCAGTTCATGCTTTGGAAGATCCAAAATGGATGGCTACGGCATAAATGGAAAACCTCCATTGAAGCCTCAAATCTTCAAGAACTGTTGTGGATCTACTGTCCTGGTCATGTAGGGGTACACGGCAATGAAAGAGCTGATAGACTAGCTTCAAGAGCACCTAGTAGGTGCATTGGATATGGACAAGGTAGAGATGCTGAGGACAATAAATAATCGCCTATAAGAGAATGACACTGCAATTGATGAATCATCAAGGTGAAAGATTGCTGGAGTTTGGCATTAGGCGTAAGACTGGCAGGGATGAACATGAGAGGATGCATCTGGCGTATATACAACCAGCGTGCAACAGGAACAATTAGCATTCATACCCTTTGACATTTGCTGAGGGAGACTGAGCACCTATGGGTTTGCCTGGAGTGCAACGATTTTGATTCTGAACAACAATAACAATAACTATTTGATGTCTGCCAGCAAGCGCTTGATGTTAGAGAATGAATCACACAATACCTGTCAAGTATTCACTCACCATCAGTCTTGAGCAGTGGGAGAATGTTGTCCACAAACTTGCCATAGTGGGCTGTACCAGCCACAACAGTTGGAATGTTGGGATTACCAAAGTGTCTGGCCACATAATAGCCTACGGCTGTATGTGGATCCATCAGGTAGCCTGCATTGCAGAAATAAATCTTACAATCTCTCCAAAATAATGTTTCATTCAAAAAACGTTCACTCCCGGTTATATTTAGTTTGAAACACAGCTATGTTACTGAAGCAACCAAGAAGCTACAGACTTTCACAAATGGGTGCTTGCGTAGAATAGAAGGATTTAAATGGTATGACAAAATCACTAATGATTAACTGATGACAAGAACCAGACAAGTGCCAGTGAAACAGGAGATAAGAAGATGCTGGCGATGGATAGGACACACAGTGAGGAAACCTGCTGATAGTATTACAAGGCAGTCCTTGTTCTGGAATCCCCAGGGTAAGAGGTAGAGGGAGACCAGAGAACACATGGAGATGACAATTAAAAGGAATAAGGAAGACAATGGAAAGACCTAGAGCTGATGGAACTGGATATGAAGACTTGGCATAAGTTTGTTGAAGGCCTATGCTCCTTAGGGAGCTTAAGAGTGATGATGATGATGACAATGATGATGATGATGACGATCATGACAATACTGAGAGGGAGAACTATAAATATATTGAGTAGAGGAAGATGGACATGTTTCAGCAGCAAGACTAAGCTTTGAATAATGAGATACTCCAAGATTTGATGAGATGAGTGACATACCAGCTTTGAAGGTTTGCAGGAACAGATCTCAAAAATGTTTTGGTTTTCTATATTTGAGTGGCAGAGTGATTCTCAAGGTAAAAATGTAGGATTTGAAACCTGGTACCATAACGCTCCATTTGTCCCAGCTGTAAATGGGTACCTGACTCTGCTCTTCAGCTAGGGAAGGTAAAGGCAGTGAGGAAGGAAGCCAGTCACCCCACCTGATGACTCTGAGACCTAGTATAGTGAAGTCTCTAACACTTCATTCCACTATGGCAGTGCTGCTATGAGACGACCTTTACAGTACAGGTACACTTCTTCTTCTTCTTTCGTTCGCTTGAAATATATTGTCTATATCTGCAATGTTGTTTCTTGTATAAACTTCACTGTCTTTTGTAGTTCATACGGAGGTCCATATAGTTTTGCTTCCAGTGTTGTTTCTCTGGGCCAGTGGGTTTGCCTCAATATATCATATTCGGGGCAATATTGAAGTACGTGCTCCGCAGTCTGGGGTACCTGTCCACATGTACATATGGCTGAATTGCCAATCTTGAATTTTTTATACATGTGGCTGCGGAGGCGGTTGTGTCCTGTTCTGAGGCGCAGAATGACTATTTGTTCTGATCTGTTCATAGCTTGGTAGTCATCCTGCGTTGATGTTGGTGGCTTTCTGATAGATTTGATCATCTTTTTCTTCTGATGGTACGTAACTGGTACATCCGGTTGCTCGTCTGCAGCACCTTCTTTAGCCAGTCCGTCTGCTCTCTCGTTTCCTGGTATTCCACAATGAGACGGTATCCACTGCATGGCGACCCTGCGCTGGTTGCACAGTTCAGAAAGTAGGGCTTGTATAACTGGCAATTTTCTGGACTGAAGTGCTTGGAGTGCTGATCTTGCATCTGTCAGGAATACCACAGGCTGTGGACCGAGATTGGTGTTCAGTAGTTTCTCAGTTGCCACCTTGATTGCCTGGACTTCTGCATCATAGTTGTTACAGAATTTCCCCGTTGGTACTCTGACCGTATCCCTAGTGTTGTTTGGGTATTCTATGTACACTCCTGCTCCTCCATTCTTTACTGCATTCTGTGCTGACCCATCCGTGTATACTCGGACCCAGAGGTCCTGTGGGTATTCATCATCCAGGAAACTGAGAGTGACTGTCCTACGTTGCACGCTGTTCTGTTCATCCCTGTCGAATATTCCTTTCACTTTTGTGTGGATGTGTACTGGTAGTCCATGCTCCTCTCTCCAAGGGGTTTGTTCTGGCACAGACTTTAGGGGGCTGTTAACTTCAGGCAGGTCTGAGGTTTGTCTACGAAATCGTTTGGCCTGGTGGATAAAGCTGCTTCTTTTCAGTCGCCCCATTGCTAGGTTTTGGAATCTGTCCTTCATTGGATGGCTCGGCATACAGAGGAACTTTTCTGCCTGTGTTAGCACTTTCGTGTCTCTGCGTTCTCTCAGTGCTTGTATCCTCCCCATTTTCTCCATCTCCACTATAGGCGTTGATTTCATTGCCCCCGTGATGACCCTAAGCGCCTGGTTTTGCACCTTATCTAGCTCTTGTAATGTGGTGTTTGATGCTGGACACCACGCAGCTGACCCATATTCCAGGTGTGGTCGTATGCCCTGCTGGTAAACTTTACTAAGTATTTTCCCGCTGGCTCCCCATGTGGTTCCACTTAGTTTTCTCAGGATGGCTAACTTCCTCCTGGCCTTTGTTGCTGCCTTGTTGATGTGCTGCTTCCATGTCAGCCTATCATCGAATGTAACTCCGAGATAGGTGGGTTGTTTATCTTCTCTCAGGAGCTCTTCGTTTATCTTGATGACACCAGCTTTTTGTTTGGGAGAGAGGGTGAAGAGCGTAGTGCTGCACTTGTCTGTGTTGATGCTGACACACCATCTATTTGCCCATGAGGTTAAGGCATCTATAGCTCTTTGTAGCAGTTTGGTGGCCACTGTTGCATGCTCATCTGTGCACCATATTACCAGGTCATCAGCGTACATTGCCACTTTCATTCCATGTGGTAGTTCAGCAACCAGGTCGTTGATGTAGACTAGGAAAAGTGTGGGGGACAGAACCCCTCCCTGAGGGACGCCATGACGCAGTAGAATTTTCTTACTCTTGAGGCCATCTAGTTGTACTCGGGCTCTTCTGTTATGCAAGTATGCTTTCACCCATTTGTACATCTTACCATTCACTCTACAATTTCTCAGTTTCTTCAGAAGCCCTTCTTTCCAAACCTTGTCAAATGCTTTCCTTAGATCTATCCATGCTGCTAGTACCAGTTTCTTATCTTGGAACGCATCCTCAATCTCTTGGGAAAGGTAAGTTGCCTGATCTTCGGTGGAATAACACTGCCTAAAGCCCGCCTGCTGTGGTACAAGAAGGTTTTCACTTTCAAGGTACCACTGTAGCCTGAGGTTGATGATACGTTCCATTGTTTTGCAGAGGCAGCTTGTAAGGCTGATTGGTCTGTAGCTGGAGGCAGTGGAACTGTCTTTTCCTGGTTTTAGGAGTGGTATCATGATTGCTTCCCTCCAGGTCTGTGGAACTCTGCCTGAGTTCCAACAGATATTGAAGATCTGCAGCAGCTTTGTTTTTGCTGCGGTTCCCAAGTTCTTAATCATTTCATTGGACACTCCATCAACTCCTGGCGACTTTCTCATTTTCAATTTGGATATTGCAAGCTCCAGTTCTCTGAATGTGATTGGTGCCTCCATAACTTCAGGTATGGTTCCATCTCGTCCTGCGTGTTGTTGTTTCTCACGAGTCTCCTGTTGCTTCTCTGGGCTAACTTCGATGTTGTTGTCTTTAGCAAAGGAGTCTGCAAAGTGATCAGCTGCCTGTTTTCCCATGAGGATGTTTCCATCTTTGTACAGAGCAATCCTTGAGTTTCTCCCTGTACCTTCATCGTTAAGTTGTTTTACCAGCTTCCACAGTTTCCTCGTATCTCTTTCGAAGTTCAAGGACTCTGTTTTCTCCTTCCAGCTTCTTCGCCTGGCCTGCAACTTGGCCCTTTGAAATTTGGCCTTAGCTTGCTGGTAGTTATTGTGGTGTTCTTGGCATGGACTGGTCTCTGCCTGCTTTCGAGATGTTTCCACGTCGTTGTGCAGCTGCTCTAGTTCACTATTCCAATATGGTTTGTAGTGCTTACGAGCCCCTCTAGGTATTGTTTCACGAGCAGCCTGTAATATGCATCTGCTGAATTCATCGACTAGCTTATTGATGTCTTTGTCTACAGTCAGATCTCTAGCCAGTATACTAGTACGGTGCTGGTACATTGTCCAGTCTGCCTTCTTGTAGTTCCACCTAGAGAGAGTGCTGCTCTCCTTGACAAGTTCATTTTCCACAATTAGGAAGACTGGCCGGTGGTCGCTGCCTCCAAGTTGTTTCCCTACAACGCGTGTGGTGTTCCACTCCAAGCCGGGTGAGTGGAATGCCAGGTCTGGTGTAGAGGTGGTGTGCCATGATCTCGAGTAGAAGGTTGGTGGGTCGATTGGCTGGTTAATCAGGATAAGCCCATTGTCATCCTGCCAGTTTTCAAGCTCCTCACCTCTCCTGTCCATGTGATCATAGCCCCAGCTCTGTGAGTGGCTGTTGAAGTCTCCACATACAATCAGTCTTTCTTTTGCTGGGATTGTATCTAGTGCCAGTGGGCGGTCGCTCGGACAGTAGTAGTTGAGCAGGTGGAATTCTGAACTTTCTGTCCTGAGATGAAGCATCTGGTATTCCGCCCCCTCCATATATGTTTCAAGCTGACATGCACTGATGTTATTCCTCACGAGTGTCAGTATTCCACCTTTTCGCCTGTCTATTCGGTCAGATCGGTAGCACTGGTAGCCTCTGATTTTGAAGGCTATGTCTTTGTTGAGGTGGGTTTCTTGCAAGCAACATACATTTACTTGCTCTTCATTCAAGATATTTTCGAGCTCTAATTTTTTGCTGTAGCCGTCTTTTTTACTATTGACGCCTTCAGCATTCCAGTGCATTATTTTAAATGGTCTTTTCTTTGCTTGGCCAGTAGCTCTATTCTCATGCCTCCTGGCTCCACGGGGCAATTGAGAAGGACCCCCAGTAGTAGGGGTTGGGCCCTTCCGAGGCAGAGGGCCCGGCACTGTGCCTGCCTGAGTGTCCGTCACAGGGCGAGTGCCATAACGTTTTGCAGATATAGGCATACTTCCCATAGCGCATGTGCATGGCATCCTGATTGCTGTGGTGCGCCTCTTGGCTGGTTGCCTCCGTCTTCAGCACCTTGACTTGCTAGGGCAGACTGTGGTCTTGCTTGAGTCTAGGAGGGCCTGGCCAGTCTTGGTTTTTCAGCCGCTGATGGCTGTACTTGAGCCCCATCTCCACGTCAAGGAGCTGGCCTCGATGGGGACAGGTACACTATAAAAGACTGCTTTCTATAGCACGTTTCACTAGCTTTGCCCTCAAACAAATGTAATTATCTGATTAACCGTCTAACGTATTAATGCCATTTTTTGCATACGATGTTATATTGGGTTAGACCCAACAAATATATACTTTATATCTGTGCATCTTGTCCAGTTCCCATAAACGGATGAAATCCTTTGATCTTTGTCGGCATACTAATTATTGTGTATCGAGAAAAGAAATTTTACCACTTCATGCACAGATTCTGTGAATTGATTAGGCATAGGCGTGTCTACTATTACAATAATGTGGCCATCACGTTTGCAATTGAATACGTGTTGAAGATGATTTCTTAAATGATCTGCATGCGAGATACTCGTGACATTGTTTGTCATTGACATTTAATGCGCTACCAAACTGGACCTTCCTTGATCTAATTATTTCAATGGGTATCATCTCTTTGCGGTTCATAAATATCATAATGGAACGTTGCTCCTCTAATGTGCTTGTAAATAACGGTAAGGTCATCTTTAAAGAAATTAAACTTCATCCGAATCATAATCAGATGTCTCTGAGAAATTGAAAATCAATCTCGGCTGAATGAAGGACAAACCATCATTCTTCCATTATTCCTCTTCCTCTTGTAACACATGGTTCTCACTTTTCTTCAAATAATCCCTGGCTATATTGGAGATGGCGGCTTTTATAAGTATTTCAACATCTTTTAATTTGAACGTTCTATTTTCTGTTGCTACCTGTTACTTAATTTTAGCCCATACTAATTCTATTGGGTTTAAGTGAGAATGGTAAGGAGGCAATCTTAAACATCTGTGACCATGATCATGGATTGCCTTGTCTATGTGAAATATCTTTGTATGCTGTGTCTTTTTTTACAATTCCAAGTAATTCAGGCTTCAGGGACATTTCGTTGAATGGAATGTTGTTTATGGTCAGCCA
This sequence comes from Oreohelix idahoensis, assembly GCA_024509875.1. Lineage (NCBI taxonomy): Eukaryota > Metazoa > Mollusca > Gastropoda > Stylommatophora > Oreohelicidae > Oreohelix > Oreohelix idahoensis. The sequence continues at coordinate 89,163 of JAMPIV010000651.1, read as the reverse complement.
AATCTTTATTACATCTTTAGTTCTTGATGAATTAGGAACTTTATCTTCTGGTGCCACAACGTTGTGATATGAAGCATTGTCCATTATCAAACACGACGGTCTATCCAAGGAAAGAAGTACATGATTCACAATCCAATCTTGAAATATCTTGCCATTCATCTCTGTATGGTAATCCCTATTATCTGTGGATTTTAAAACAAATATGAGTTCAGTATTATTTAGAAGCCTGTGATGGCTGCTTCCTGGATGTGCAATTATTAGGCGCTGTCCTTTGCTGCTTGGTACTAGTCTCTTAGTTGTCCCATCAGATGATTGCCATTCTCGTTCATTACTGTGGTGCGCATTGATCCAAGTTTCATCTAAATACACAAAATCATAACAATCTCTTCTCATTTCTCTGACCTCGCGTAAATATTTGCTTCTCATTGCACCTATATGAGGCTTCTCACTCGCCTAGACCGCGGGTCATCATTCCCCATAAAATTGACTTGCTAGACCGGAGGGGAACGGAGTATCAAAAGGGGAAAAAATATGACTGGAAAGGCTAAAGAGACGCAATTGGGGGGGGAAATGGATGAAAGTAAAAAAATTCAAGTCCCCCAAATTGACACGAGGTACGGAATTGGACGTTTTGCGATACCAAGCGCTTGATTTGAATTTGAGCGGAAGAACGCAGATGTCTGAAAAAATTACAAAAATTTAAAAAAAGTAATTTTTCTTAATATTAATGTTAGGAATATAAAAATTAGCTGGCCAGATGGCCTATTCTGAGCAGTGAACTAATATAGTCTTAATTTTACAGACGGATAGATAATATTGAAAATAATGACAAAAGACAGTGTAGTTCACATCATCGACAGACTGAATTGAATCTAAAAGTGTGGTTATTTGCACACAAAAACACGACCTTGGACACAGGTGTTCAAATTTGGTTAGCATAGAAGTGAAGGGACATTGGTGGAAGCTGTGTCTAAAAATAACTTTTTACAACAAAAATTTGAAGGGGAGAGAACGGTTGGGTCAAAAATCGAGCACAATTTTGTAGAAACACAAGTAGAGACGGACAGACTAACAGATAACCATCCATACTTGACTGAAGCATGACTGATATGACTTTAGTGTAAGAAATTTGAAAAAAATAAAACCTAGGCAGTGATTGGCCACAGACAAGCATATTGTTAGCGCTCAGAGCGCATTTGGGGTCATTCTTCAATAATTGTTCAGTGTTAGACACAGATTTTAAAGTGTGGTGATTTCCTGGGGAAAGAAACTAAAGGACGTTTAAGGACGCCATACTAGAGCCAGCAGCTCAGCTGAGTTTTGCTAGCAATTCTGTGTAATTATTCATAATCTGGTAAGATTGAAATTATTTCCTTATATATTTTGAATATTGTTTCATGTTCGAGAGATTTGATACTGCCATATCATAATCTAGCCTTACAAAAAAAGTAGGGATTTTGCTCTAGACCCCCCGCCCAAGTCAGGGTCTAGGGACTAACAGTGTACATAAACTCCAGCAAGGATTATGCAGGACAGATCAAGAGTTGATAATAATGAAGCACATTGCCTATCCTCTTTTATGGCAGACAACTAATAAAGAATTTTCAGAATCTATGGTCTGGGAGGATCTAGCTGATGTAAACCCACCATGGTAACTGTGCTGTTTGGTCAGAGAGATCTGACCTGTCTGTATAATGTGGTTGTTGTGTCAGTGTGGTGTCCAGACGTGGGTAGAGAATAGATTTTGACACATGGCCCATACTTTGATTGCAGAGCTGCGAGTTTCTGTCGTCAACGAAGCAGTATCTATTCGGGTGGTGATTTACACAAGTGTATCTGTGCAGTCATTGTGACAGAGACCACTATTATTGCCCGCCAGCACGGAGAGGTGGGACCACCTGATTTCAGCACCAGAGCTACAACGACAAGATGAGTGAGCCTCTGGTCTGCTGGATATTCACCAACCCCATTTAGTTGCAGATACCCCATAAAAATTCCCACCATTTTCTGGACACTGTGTAGTCAATATAGACAGGTGTGATGAGACCACCCCAACAGCACAGACAATAAACATCCTCCCTAGTAGCTGACTACCAGAACATTTTAATAAAACTAACTATTCTAGTACTTAAATATGTACACTTTTGCATTTATTATGTAACATTCCATGCATAATTTTCATAAATTTTAAATCCTTCTTTTAAAACAAGTTCTGGTCAAAATAAAACTTGATCCAGAACAAATAAATGTAATATAATTATATCAAAAACTTTACACACGTGAGTTAGTTCAGTGTATTTTAACACTTGTTAATCTTATTAGTCTTGTTAAATATCTATGGGTATATTTATAACTATCACACCACATTACACATCATTACCCTAGACACTTTACGTAGCCACATTCATCAAGAGAAAAAAATTAAGTGTGAGGTCGTAGTGGTAGCAAGAAAGGCCTTCTGACAATTCTCAATTACATTTTATCTCAGGAGCCTTCACAGCTGGCCTCATACAATTTACACGTAGTACCATCATCATCATACAATACCATCAAAATACCACTACACCTCCATAGCGTAGATTTGGAAATATCAATGTCATTATTCTTTCTTAACCAAATTTTCAATTTCCTTAAAGTCACTGCCTCATTATTGCGAAACGTATTGCAAATTTCTCGCCGGATCAATTCTCTATCAAAATATCCACCACTCTTGGCCTAATTTTCGTGTGTAAAACACTAGAATTAGAAATTTCAGATGTCGCTATCCAGCGATGCAATGTTCGTTTAATTATCCCCAAGGCATGAATAGTCTCTTTTGTGGGTTTGAAATAGAATGATATAGTTTTCCACGAGTAGCTTCATTGCAGAAATACTTAAAAATCCTATTTGTGATTAGCTGTAATGTCATAAAATGTACTCGTAGACTCATTTTCCTACTTAACCACACAATACTTTTTGTAGACACGCCACTGATTGACAATGTGTGAGTAGCACCGGATATAAACTGTTTTGTGTTCAAGAAGTGCAATTTCACGCAATTTCACGCTAAAATCATGCCAATTGTTTGATAAACCAATTGTGTGCAAATGATGACGTATAATTTACTGTAGACATTTCAAAATGTGTGTATGTGATGTGTGTTGGCAAGTAGACTTTTGATATTATATCGCAAAGAAACAAAAATTGAAACCAATGGCTGCATTTTAATGAAAAATTTAATTCATAGGGTCTATACCATTTCAAAGTCACACACAAAATTTCACTTATATGCGTTATATATTCGCTGAGATATAGCATTTTGAAGTTGGGCAAAGCTAGTGAAACGCGCTATAATTAATTATCTTTGATGTTTCCCTCAACTTTCATCACTAACAACTTCTTGCCATTTTGCCTTTAACCCTGCCCTCTTTCTTCAACATCTGTGAGTTGCCAGTCTTTTCAAGAGTGTCCAGCCATACTCTTCTGTACATCCCAACATGATTCCTCCGTGCAAAACATTTTTCTATTCCACATTATGAGCTACTGGGTCTTTTAGGATACTTCCATCTCATTTACCAAACTTTCCACTAAAAACCAAGATCAAAAGATAAGATATCCTTGGCAGAACATTTTTAGATGGAGATGACAAAATTATGATGATTATCTCCCTCTGCGACTCCCCCAAACACAAGTGCTGCACAGACTGCCATTGCCAACTGGATGCCCCCACAACTTAGATGTTCCTAGTGCTAATTATCACTTCTGCTACTGGCTTTTTTTTTTCTCACTGTTAATTTGTTAAACTATCCAGTATCTTTTCTCTTTATTGTCCCATCTCTTTTTTAGTCACTTTTGCCTGTTGTCACAAAGATTCTAACTTAACTTTCTCATATCATGCCCAATGAAAATGATGCCTCCCATTTACAGGAATGTTGGTTGTCATGTATTGAATCAACTTGTATAAAGATGATACTTTACATAAAGCAATAGACACATCAGACACTGATTACTCAACAAGTTCAAATGAAGCTAAAATAAAAATGTAGGTGTTCTGTAAGTTGGCATGTTGTACAAGGTGACTAATATGAGCCTGTAGATGGGGCTGGCAACTTCAACATGTAAAATAAATAGCCACAAAAACCACCACTGCTGCAAGATCATGTGACTTCTTGGTGCTGGCTTTCTGCAAGATCATGTGACTGCTAGGTGCTGGCTTTCTGCAAGATCATGTGACTGCTTGGTGCTCACTTTCTGCAAGATCATGTGACTGCTTGGTGCTGGCTTCTGGCAAGATCATGTGACTGCTTGGTGCTGGCTTCTGGCAAGATCATGTGACTGCTTGGTGCTGGCTTCTGGCAAGATCATGTGACTGCTTGGTGCTGGCTTTCTGCAAGATCATGTGACTGCTTGGTGCTGGCTTTCTGCAAGATCATGTGACTGCTTGGTGCTGGCTTTCTGCAAGATCATGTGAATGCTTGTGTTGCGTGCATATTTTGACGCACATATTACAAAAATCGATATGGCTATTTAATATGGAAAAAATATAGACATTCATTCATTTGTGTATGAAAATGCTGTCTATGGGGAAAGCGAGATAATCCATGTTTGATTCACACTTTTGATTATAGGAGTAATCGTTCTTGATATTGATCCGGCGTACGGATATTGCACTTACGTTTGTACTTATTTTTAGGGCCAGAAAATAGATTAATTTGCTTATTATGTTTATGGCCTGAATTCATATGTATTACATATTATTAGTACAAGTAGAATCAGTCCTATATTGTATATTTTGGATGGGTAGGCGGGACTAGATTCTTGTTATTCCGGTCTAGCGGAAGTATGAGTTGTCTTGACAAGTCGTGATGAGTTCCGATGTACCGTGATAATGGCGGGTACGCACTTTCCAAAGGGCTGGTAGATTCTTAAGGAAATATGATTCATGAAGTGGTTTTCTTCTAAAGGAGATGGTATCTCTACTATAGTTTATGTTAGAGACTCTCCTAAGGTACGGTACAATGTATAATTCGGACTCCATGTATTGCCAGACCCTATTTTGATGATCTCATGTCGATTCGACCTAGATGGAACATTGTGCTTCGTATCGCTAGGGTCGTGTTTTGTATCGACGAAGATGACAGACTTTCCTACAGCGGTTATGGCTATGTGAATTAACCTGATCACCGTAGAGCTGTATGGAAACATTTATGAAATCATTTATATACCCATTATAAATTAACTCTGGCTTATATTCTCCTTCCTATGAATGAGTGAACGACAACTCAGGGAGGCGGCCATGTTAGATTTCGGTCATCATATGTTTTGATCACTGCCAAGAGAACAGATTATTTATCCTATTATCGGACAGTGACAGGGAGATCTCAATCTTGCTAGAAACCCCCTCTTTCGTGGTTTCATAATATATACTACAAACTATGGACGTCAAGTAACTTTAGTTATTTACCGATCTGCCTTCACTGACGCGTTTAGTCAGATAGGGGGATGCGGCCATAATGTATCATGACAATTGAACTTTTGATGTACTGCCCATTATTTCTGAATGTGTCATGACTTCAGATCTGCTATGTATACCTACAAATTGATATGTCAACATACCATGATGTACTCGTATGTCCCAGTGTGTACGTCTGAATAAATTGAGTAAACAAAGATTCCAGCAGTCTGCATTGGTGCCTTGTAGACACAAGTGTATGAGTGGTTATATTGGTCAGCACACGAACAGTACACCATTCGCGGTAATCACACTCTACACTTCTACTTCATACATACACCATCCTGCGTCGGTTGGAGTGACCAAGTTTAGGGCCTGCTTCCCCTGGAGCCTTTGCCTTCCCTAACTCAGGACTAGGGTGAGTTACCCATTTACAGCTGGGTAGACTGGGGGCATGCCTGATCTCAACAACACACCACTCTTCCTTACAGAGCATACAGACTGACACTTTACAGAGTGGAAAGAAGAAAAGAAACTTTACAGTGGCGAGCCAGATTCCTGGGTCCAGCTTACGCAGTTTTGTGTTGAGAATCACAGTTTACAGCTGAAAGAACATTTGTTTGAACACATCAACACCAGTAGGACAGCTATACAGTCGATGTCAGCTTGACCTGTATTACCGATAGGATGCTGTATCTAGGTCAGCGCTTGTTGACAGTTTTTCGCTGTACAGACAGTATTACACAGGACAGTGGTATCAAGTGTAGAAAATATCTGGAGCAGTATTGTTGACATTTCTCAACGTACAGAAGAATCACAGTGTTGTTGAACATAAAGTGCATAGTTCATCGTTGGATCTTCATATGCTCAACAGAGAAAAATTGACAGTGTAATAGTTTAAAATTAAATCTATTACTGAATAAAGTGGCAAGTTATTAGTATTAAAATAAACTGTGCCTGCTTTACAACACTATACCTGCAACACATTCCATTCATGACATAAATTATATTGTATGCTATATGCTATTTATGCTTACATGTTATTTGTTATGTATTAAATTAGTTTTTGTTCTGTGTGACTAGTACAAGGTATGCCGAGTGACATTGGTCTGGTACTAGGATTCTATAGGTACACATTTTCTTAATTGGAAATTTGTTAGCAACAATTTGCTGCTATTTCTGTTAGTTGTGATGAGGTGTTCTTTTCTTCGTTGTTTTTGTTAATAATTTTGTGTTCCTTAGTTTTGTTTGATTTGTTTGTATAATTGTAGGTCTCATCTTTTCTATTTTTGATTTCTTTACACCCTTATGTTTATACACTGTAGCGTTATTTGTCTTGTTATATTATTGCAGTTATCATCACGGTTTCTGTGATCATTTTTTTCATTTCTCCTATTTAATTTAATTTGATCTCTGCAAATGTTTTCAGATTGTCTTTTCTTGTTTGTCCTTTGTAATGTCTTTAGTTGACATATGACATAGGAGTTATAGTGGTATACACTGATAGTATAGTACAGATCAGTACTTTATGATTGTTATTGTTATAAAACAAAATGTACAAGACCTTTGTAAGGCTTGTCTCCCAAAGTGATTGGTAAAGGGAAATATTTTTTTCCACAGGTACTCAAGTGATCTTTGATTACATTGAGGTATACAAGACCTTTGTAAGGCTTGTCCCCACAGTATTTGAGATACAGTTATTGTTGTCCACAGGTACTCAAGTTATCATTGGTTATTATAAACCATACAAGTTTGGACTAAGACTAAGTCTATGGTATAGACTTGTCTCCCATTAAAGTGAAATAGGGTAATTTATTTACTTTTTCAGGTTTCTGATTTAAGAAGACAATATGTCTACATTAGATTATTTTATTGCACAAGGAAAATCTCTTGATAAGACTGGAAAAGACTTAGAACAATGGGCTGTTGCTCAATATGACAAAGCATTAGCTGCAGAAGAGAAAAAAACTGCTGCTGCTGTTGAAGAAAGAAAAGCTGCTGCTGAGGAAAAAAAAAAAGCTGCGGCTGAGGAGAGAAAACTTCAAATAGAAGAAAAAAAAGCTGCTGCAGAAGAAAGGAAAGCTCTAGCTGAAGAAAAAAGATTAGAAAAAGAAGCTGATACTGCTGCTGAACTTAAGAAATTGCAGATGCAAGTGGAGGAAAGGAGATTTGAGGCAGAACAGAAGAAATTAGAAGCTGCTGCAGAACAGAAAAAATTAGAAGTTGCTGCTGCTGCAGAACAGAAAAAATTAGAAGTTGCTGCTGCTGCAGAACAGAAAAAATTAGAAGTTGCTGCTGCTGCAGAACAGAAAAAATTAGAAGCTGCTGCTGCTGCAGAACAGAAAAGATTAGATAGAGAAGCTGAAGAGAGAAAAGCAATAAGAGAACATGAGTTTGAATTAGAGAAATTAAAATTGACATGTATGAGTAATGTTAATCAGGCATCTGGTGGTAATGGTAAACCCTTTGTGTACAAGGTCAAGGTACCAGCGTTTAACCCTACCAGTGATGACATAACATTTTGGCTTTCTAGATTTGAACGGGCTTGTCGATCTCATAATGTTGACAAATCACAGTATGTGAATCAGTTGTCTGAAAATCTAAAAGGGGAGTCTCTGAGTAAGTTATATTTTGTTGAAGAGGCCGACAAAGATAATTATGATGCTGTTAGGGCAGCTTTGATAAAGAGATATCAGCTGTCTGAGGAAGGTTACCGTCTTTTGTTTAAAACAATGAGACCTGAGGTAGGTGTAGAATTCTCAGATTTCATCTCAAAAGCACGAATTACACTTTCACGATGGATTGAATTATCCAAAACAGAGAAAACATTTGATGGTCTTACGGATTTATTGCTAAGAGACAAGGTCATGTCTTCTGTAAATAAATCATTCCTAGAGTTCTTACATGAGCGTAAACCTGGTACAATAAAGCAAATGGAAGAATATTGTGACCAGTATGCCACGGCACACCCTGACATGATTCTTAGTAACTCTAACATTAAAGAGAGTATGCCAGTTGCTTCGGCAACAGAATATAATCAGAATTACTCACACAAATTCCAAGGAGCTAAAAATAAATTTGATAAAAAGGTTAATTGGAATAAGTATCAAAACCAAGATAACCACTCAAATCAGGGTTCTTCTTCGAAGAACTGGAATCGGGCTGATAGTCCTCGACACGCGAGGGGTACCCATAATGTTAGAAATTCTCGGAAAGGGAGTAGCTATAGGAACTACCCAAGTGCTTCATGGAGACAAAAGAAACAATATTACAGGGATACTCAATATAACGAGCATGATGATTATGATCATGAATATTATGATTCAAACCCAAATAGGGGTTATAACAGAGGCAATAATAATTATAGAGACAATTATAACCGAGGTAGATCACAACACAAAAGACATGGTAAATCTTATTACCAGGCTAACTCTGCACAACAGGAGTTCCACGACACCGATAATCAGAATAATGATAAAAAAGACTCCAACAGTGTAGCAAATTCCGCTTTCGATTTTGTTAGAGCATCTGAGTGTTCACAATGCAAAACATTATTCGATCCAACCACAGTTTCTACTTTAAGCTGCGGTCACCCGCTTCCCGCTCTCCATGCGTCAATTGCGCATAATGGAAGGGGTGCTCTTGTCTTTAATAGGGGCCTAATAGATGGTACTCCGGTATCAATTCTTTTTGATTCGGGGTGCACTACCATTGGAGTGAGGCAATCACTCGTAAATCCTTCTCGAGCTACAGGCAATATAGTCAAATGTGTAACATTTGGTGGCACATTGGAGAAGTACTCCACTGCCATTATCAATATTGCTACGCCTTTCTTTACAGGAGAGGTGCAAGCATGTCTCTTGCCGAATCCGATCGCTGATCTTATCATCGGTCGCATTCATGGAGTGAAAGAATGCACTCCACAGCAAATCTCTAATTGGGAAAATGTTAATATGCAATCTGCTAATGCAGTAATCACTAGGGCTCAAGCTCTTAATATGCCACAATCTTCACATTCTGAAGATAATGATGCGCAGATCCAAGATGATCCCTTGGAGATTTCCCACGATTCCTTTATCAAACAGCAGGAAGATGATCCTACTCTAAAGAAATTCTTTACTCTGGCAAAAAAAGGTGATCCGAATAAGGATACAAATCGTAAATCTTGGATTACGATGAAGAATGGCATACTTGTACGTATGGTACAAGACTCCGCTAAGTCCATTCATTCTCAAATCCTTGTGCCTAAAAATATGAGAGTTAAAATCTTACAGCACGCTCATGATTCGCAGTGTGCTGGACATATGGGTTTTTTCCCGTACTAAAGCTAGAGTTCTTCAATCTTTCTTTTGGCCTGCTGTGAATAAGGACATACGAATCTATTGTCGATCTTGTAAAGTATGTCAAGAGATTAAATCCAGAGGTCCACGCCATGATGCACCTATTCAGGCTGCAGACATTCCCATTCGGCCATTTCAAAAAATGGCGATAGACATCATTGGTCCATTTAAGATAAAGTCTGCTAGAGGACACCAATTTATTTTGACGTGTGTTGATATGTGCACACGTTGGCCGGAGGCTGTTCCTCTAAAGAGCATAACTACTGCTGATGTCGCAGATGCTCTTTGGTTAATATTTTCTCGTCTGGGGTTGACAGCAGAAATATTATCCGACCATGGTACCCAACTCATATCGGATACCATGTCTCAAGTAATGTCGACTCTGAAGATAGAGAGATCGCTGAGTAGTATTTATCATCCTATGTCCAATGGGATGGTGGAACGTTTGAATAGAACTCTGAAAAACCTACTAGGTAAGATAACAGAAGATCATCCTCAGGATTGGGATAGGGTTTTACCCGCGGCTCTCTTTGCATATAGAGAGGTCGCCAACGAACATACAGGATTTTCTCCCTTTGAACTTGTCTTTGGCGCGAAACCGCGAGGTCCTATGTCCTTACTTCATGATCTTATAACTGCTGATAATATTGTCGATGACACAAAATCCTCTTATGAATATGTCATCGCACTTAGACACAAGATTATTGAAGCATGCAAATTGGCAACTGCTTCTTCTGAATTTGCGAAACAGAAGGCAAGGGAATTTGCCAATAAAAAGAGATGTTTGCGACAACTTTGTCCAGGTGACAAAGCATTTGTCTTGCTACCTTGTAGGGAAAATAGACTTCTCATTTCTTGGAAAGGTCCGTACGATATAATATCAAAAGTTTCCGATGTTGACTATATCGTCGATATTGACGGGAAGCGTAAAACCTTCCACATCAACATGCTCAAGGAATTCCATGAACGTCCTGATTATTTACAACCTGTTTTCCAGGCAACGGACGATTTTCCAGTCCAACATGGACAGTGCTCATCTCTGTCAGTAATACAGGATGAGGAAACGAGTTTCTCGGATGTAAATTTACCTTTTCCACTGATTCCTCTTCACTCTAATGAATCATGGAAAGATGTTGCAATTTCTCCAGAATTATCTCCAGGAGAGCAGAAACAAGTTTCTACTATGTTAGAACAATTTCAGGATGTCCTTACTGACATTCCTGGTCAAACTGATGTCATTCAACATGACATTATTCTTACTGACCATAGTCCTATAAGAGTCAGACCGTATCCTATCCCGATACATTTTCAAGCACAGGTAGAGAAAGAGTTAGATGAGATGATAGAGTTAAAAATTATTGAACCATCCACATCAGCATATTCTTCGCCGATGGTTATTGTACGAAAAAAAGACAATAACATACGTCTTTGCGTGGATTATCGCAAATTGAATCAAGTGACTAAATTTGATGCGGAACCTATGCCTTTACTAGAAGAGCTACTTACGAGACTGTCGAATTCTCACTTCTTTACTAAACTCGATTTGTCTAAGGGATATTGGCAAGTTCCACTATCTGAACACGCCAAACCGTTTACTGCTTTTTCGAAGCCTGGGGGTCTGTTCCAATGTAATTTCGTGCCTTTCGGTCTTGTGAACGCCCCTGCGACATTTGTACGCATGATGCGTCGAATCCTATCTCATCGCTCAGATGTCATTGCATATCTTGATGACATCTGTCTTTTCAGTGATACTTGGAACGATCACTATAATGGTATAAATGAACTATTGTCTATCTTGCGCGAGCATAGCCTGACAGCGAGGCCATCGAAGGCATGTATTGGTTTTGGCGAAATATCTTTCTTAGGACACCGTGTTGGTCATGGGTTCCTAAAGACAGAAGACCATAATACAAGTAAGATACTTAACATTTCTATTCCTAAGACTAAAAAGCAAGTACGAAGTCTCTTAGGTCTAATACAATTTTATGGACGATTCATCCCGAATCTGTCCTCCATTATGTCACCTCTTTCTTCCTTGCTAAAGAAAGGGTCTCCTAATGTAGTCCATTGGACTCAAGAATGTCAATCCTCTTTGGATAAGGTTAAAACTATGTTTTCTACTTCACCTATCCTAGTATTGCCTTCTAAGGATAAGACATTTATTCTTCGTAGTGACGCTTCATCCACCGGGATTGGAGCTGCACTAATGCAAGAGTACTCTGGAACTCTGCATCCTGTGATGTATATTTCTCGGAAATTAAATGCCGCAGAGAAGAATTACTCGGTCCTAGACCGTGAATTATTGGCTATGGTTTGGTCAATCCTTAAACTGCAAAGATTTCTTCTGGGCGCACATTTCATTGTGGAAACTGACCAGAAAGCTCTTACGGCTATTCAGAGTAAAAATCTGAAGAGCGCGAGATCAACGCGATACGCGATTGCTCTACAGCCATTTCATTTTTCGGTGCGGGCTATCCGTGGGTCAGAAAATGTGATGGCAGATATTTTGTCTAGATGCCCACATGATTCATAACTGTTATACAACTTTGATACAGTTGTTTCTATGTTGAAATGTGTACACATATGTAATATATCATATATTGATTGTAACACTACTTAGCGGTTCATTGATATTTATTCACCGCTGATCTTTCAATGTTTTTCGTCTTTGATGATCATGATGTTAAGATATCTTAGATGAAATTTATGTATAAACTAATGTGGAAATTGTGTCATTGCTAATATTGTAGTATGCGTTGGTGACACCTCTCTGGAAATATTTATACTTAGAGAAGTACTTTCTCTAAGGTCATAAAACTTATGCTTATCATCTGCGCATTGTATTGGTGCGTTGTGAGCCTATTGTATGTTGCTCCTAGATGTATTTCAAAAAAAAAAATGTACCATTTTTTTTTCCCCGAGGGGTGTGGTAATCTGTTGCGTGCATATTTTGACGCACATATTACAAAAATCGATATGGCTATTTAATATGGAAAAAATATAGACATTCATTCATTTGTGTATGAAAATGCTGTCTATGGGGAAAGCGAGATAATCCATGTTTGATTCACACTTTTGATTATAGGAGTAATCGTTCTTGATATTGATCCGGCGTACGGATATTGCTCTTACGTTTGTACTTATTTTTAGGGCCAGAAAATAGATTAATTTGCTTATTATGTTTATGGCCTGAATTCATATGTATTACATATTATTAGTACAAGTAGAATCAGTCCTATATTGTATATTTTGGATGGGTAGGCGGGACTAGATTCTTGTTATTCCGGTCTAGCGGAAGTATGAGTTGTCTTGACAAGTCGTGATGAGTTCCGATGTACCATGATAATGGCGGGTACGCACTTTCCAAAGGGCTGGTAGATTCTTAAGGAAATATGATTCATGAAGTGGTTTTCTTCTAAAGGAGATGGTATCTCTACTATAGTTTATGTTAGAGACTCTCCTAAGGTACGGTACAATGTATAATTCGGACTCCATGTATTGCCAGACCCTATTTTGATGATCTCATGTCGATTCGACCTAGATGGAACATTGTGCTTCGTATCGCTAGGGTCGTGTTTTGTATCGACGAAGATGACAGACTTTCCTACAGCGGTTATGGCTACGTGAATTAACCTGATCACCGTAGAGCTGTATGGAAACATTTATGAAATCATTTATATACCCATTATAAATTAACTCTGGCTTATATTCTCCTTCCTATGAATGAGTGAACGACAACTCAGGGAGGCGGCCATGTTAGATTTCGGTCATCATATGTTTTGATCACTGCCAAGAGAACAGATTATTTATCCTATTATCGGACAGTGACAGGGAGATCTCAATCTTGCTAGAAACCCCCTCTTTCGTGGTTTCATAATATATACTACAAACTATGGACGTCAAGTAACTTTAGTTATTTACCGATCTGCCTTCACTGACGCGTTTAGTCAGATAGGGGGATGCGGCCATAATGTATCATGACAATTGAACTTTTGATGTACTGCCCATTATTTCTGAATGTGTCATGACTTCAGATCTGCTATGTATACCTACAAATTGATATGTCAACATACCATGATGTACTCGTATGTCCCAGTGTGTACGTCTGAATAAATTGAGAAAACAAAGATTCCAGCAGTCTGCATTGGTGCCTTGTAGACACAAGTGTATGAGTGGTTATATTGGTCAGCACACGAACAGTACACCATTCGCGGTAATCACACTCTACACTTCTACTTCATACATACACCATCCTGCGTCGGTTGGAGTGACCAAGTTTAGGGCCTGCTTCCCCTGGAGCCTTTGCCTTCCCTAACTCAGGACTAGGGTGAGTTACCCATTTACAGCTGGGTAGACTGGGGGCATGCCTGATCTCAACAACACACCACTCTTCCTTACAGAGCATACAGACTGACACTTTACAGAGTGGAAAGAAGAAAAGAAACTTTACAGCTTGGTGCTGGCTTTCTGCAAGATCAAGTGACTGCTTGGTGCTGGCTTTCTGCAAGATCAAGTGACTGCTTGGTGCTGGCTTTCTGCAAGATCATGTGACTGCTTGGTGCTGGCTTTCTGCAAGATCATGTGACTGCTAGGTGCTGGCTTTCTGCAAGGGGACCAACTACTGTAATGGCTTTATGCTCCATAAGGAGTGTAAAAGAAAATAATGATGATTCTGAAAGGTGTGTCACATTATAAGTAAGTTATTAAATTACATATACCTGTCTTCATAAACACATTCAGGATGGCTTCATTTGTGTTTTCTTCTGAAGCAAAAGCAGCAACAAAGTTTTCTTGGAGGGCATCCATAACCTGAGATCAAAAGCACGAACAAATTGTGTTGCAGCACAAAAGATAAACTATATTCTGCAGACCTTTACATTGTTATGAGCCATTCTTGGCAAATTATCTATAGTAAATACAGTATATATACTAGCCGCCATTAAAAACGCATCAAAATCGTGACATGTTTTCACTGTTGAAATGTTTATGCAAGTGAGCGATTTTCAAACCCCGAAAGTGTGCAAGTGATGAAGTTCATGTATTCCCACTTTACATGTTTACTTCAAATTCTGCGTGCTTCACGTGCAAAACAAGGTGTTTGATAAATTCTGGCTTTATTAAAAGTCGAATCACATTGAAATTTGGCACACGCTTTAGTCAAGTTTCAGCGAGTAAAAAGCCATTATCTGTTTTCATCGAAAGAAAGTCTGTTAATGTTTTTGTCATGCCTCGACTGTCGTCACAAGAGCGATGGCAAGCTGTTGGTATGCTCAGCAGTGGAATGGTGACCAGAGAAGTTGCCAGACATTTCAATTGGGACCAGTCCACTATTGTGAGGCTGAACCAGCGATTTCGGGCGACAGGTACCACCAATGTCCGTCCCAGGTATTAATGATCACTGTGACTGAATGACAGTGAGTGCGACTTTTGTTTTTACACCTAGTGTTGACAACTGCTTTAGGGTGTTATCGTCTTTGCTGGTATCTCGTTCGTAGTCCTGGAGGTGATTTGTCCTGAAAAGGACCACTAGCTGGCTGTCTGGATGCCTCTTTGTCCGTTTGTGGTGCCGTGTCGCGTTCATGGTGTTTTTTATGTCCTGCTTCACTATCTGGCTTTTTTGGTTTTGTGCGTTTCTACTCTCCTAGTTTCTGTTGCTTTTGTCTTCTTGCTCTCTTGTATCTGTGACAGTGCTTTTTCAATTATCGTTAGTATTAGCTGTTCTAGCTTTTCTTCGATGATTTCTTCTACTGTTTGGTTGTTCGTTTTAGTTTCTCGCGTGCCGTTTGATGATATTTCCTCAATGGCTATTCTTTCTGCTTCTATTCTTTTGAGTATTTTTGTGTTTTCTTCTGTCAGCTCTGTCAGCTTCTTGACATCTGTTTCTACTTGCTGCTGGATTCTTTTCATTTCTTCCATCATGTGTTTTATGTTCTGCATATCTATTGCATCTTCTCCACTGTCGGTTGGTTCTTCGGGGGCCTGCTTGCTTCTGTTTTCGATCTGCAGTTTCATTTTCATTTGTTTGACTTCAGCGGTCAGCTGGTGTAACTGTCGTCTGTCAATCGTGCGTTGTTTTTCTGCGACATCTGCAGCCACTCTGTGTTTTGCCTCCTTGAAGGGGATGTTTTTGGAAACCGCCTCCTTCAGGATGCTCTTTGTCTCTTGGAACCTCGGGCAGCCTCGGTATCTAGCCCTGTGGTTTCCGAGGCAGTTTGCACAGGTGCGGTTTGAGTTTACTGCTTTGTAGTTGTGGTCCTCCTTCGCCTTGGGGCAGTCGCGATATAGGTGGCCACCTGCACAATATCGACAGACTGCATCTCTCCTGCACGTTTTCATTGTGTGTGAGAATTGCTGGCAGTTGGAACACTGCATCACCGGAGGGATATATGCCTCTGTCCTCTTTGATGTCTCTTTGAGTGTCAGTCTTTCAGGTCTTGTCTCTCCTTCAATAGTAACTACCACCAGATTGGTATCTTTTCCATTCCATGTCCTTAACCTCTCGACCTGTATGACCTGGGCACCTGTGTTTTCAGACTGTAGGCAATCCTGGACATCGCTAGCGGACCATTTTATGTCCACCCCTCTTAGCACCAATTTCTTTGTTGTCTTGTTGGTCTCCATCATTACTTTTATCTGGTGAGGCAGCATGAATTCTTTTGGTCCGGCCTCCAGTTCTGTCATCAGTGAAGTTGTTTTATCAGTGTTGTTGAGCGAAAGCACAACTCCTTTTTCGTGCCTCCGTACCTTAGAGATGCTTCTCCTGCCTGTTATTGTCTCTAGGATGCTGATCACTTTGTCATCTGGTAGGGCCCTGAGTGAGGCCTCACCTCCAGACATCTGAGTGATCTTAACGCCCTTCTCCTGTATCTCAGCTGTGTTGCCTGTCTTGTTTGCCTTTGTTCCCTCTTCCCTTCTTTGGTCCCGGTCAGGACAAGAATCATGCACCTGTTTGCTGTCGGAAGGAGCTTTTTCTTGAGTAAGGTCTTTTGAGCAGCTGTCAGCTATTTTTTCACCCGGAGTAGGTCTGGTGGTTTGCATCTCGGGGTTATTGTTGGTTTTTTCTTTGGCTCTCGACGTCTGGTGGTTGTTTTGTTGACTTTTACACATCTCTGCCGCTTGGTGATTTTCCGTCACTGGGTTACGGATAGCGTCTTCGATGCCCAGGTCTGGCACAACAGGCGTGGATGTTGGTGGTGACTTTGCAAGTTTGTCCCTTGCCTTCCTCTGGAGCCTCATACTTATCATCATAGTCTTTACGAGTTTTTTCAAGGCTTCATCTAATTTTGGGTTCGCATAAGGGTCTTTTCCTTTGCGGCTGTCAATGGTGTCATGAGCTGTTTCGCTCGGCTTCCCAGGAGGCCCGGCCTCCACGCTAGCACTTGGAGCAGCCCTGCTCTCCGGCAATTTGATCTTGTCCTTTTCCTTTGAAGCTTCGGGTCGCTCATTGGTCGTTGTATCAGAGGTTGTGTTTTTCGTCTTCTGAGAAGGACTGGCCACGACGCTAGTAGTTGGAGTATTCGTGCTCTCTGGTTGACTCTGTTTGTTCTTTGCAGGTTCTTGTTTGATGCTGCTGACAAGTGTTTGAGGGCTTGTATAGACTTTCCTCTTTTTTGCTTGTGGCTTGGTACGAGTCATTTTATTATATTGCTACCGTATAATGATCCGTTGGGTGAGCTCTGTGTACGTCCTGAAAAGGACGCTGGTTATAGTACTGTCTTGATCGTCCTGAAAAGGACGCTGGTTATAGTGCTCCGTGATTCGATGAAAAAAAAAAAAGGCGCGATGTTTAATAATACAGCAAATTTGGGTTAGTAAATGGATCGGAAATGTAAAATCAGTGGTTTCATGTATTTTAAATTTAGCACAACGAGTTGTGGTTCATAAACTAATGCGATGCGTTTTTAATGGCGGCTAGTATACCACTGATGTTGGCAATGGCTATGACTCACACTAAGCAAACCTGTTGATAGCATTACAAGGCAGTCCATGTTCTGGAGTCCCCATGGTAAAAGTGGCAAAGGGAGACTAAAAAAAAAACACACGGAGAAGATAACTGCAGACAGAAACAAAAGGGATAAAGAAGACATGAAAAAATTTTGAGTAGATGACACAGGACAGGAGGACTTAGCATATGTTGAAAGTCTATTCTCCTTGGTCAGCTAAAAGGTCTTAATTGATTGATTATGTTTCTTAGGGAGTTGCATAGTGATAATTAAATATATATCATAGTCTCCATGGCATACCTGTCAACCTCCTGAGACAAAAATCTGTACGCCGGACCAAGAAAATCCTTACAAACACCCAAAAATCCTTACGCAAAAAATATATTAATAAATTATACGCAATACAGTGTTAAAATGAGAAATGACATATACAAATCTATTAGCATTTGAATTGTTGTGATATAAAACATGCTAATAGTCTCATGCTGTTCTTTACATATAAAAAACTTAGTGATCATGATGTACACTGTTCTTTCGATGTACAGTGTTTTGTATTATAATCAACACATGCACTTTTAGCTCTTTGCAGAATCGCATTTGTGGGCTTAAAGTCTGCACAGCATGTATCAATGTTAATCTTACACTGTAAAATAGAAGTGAGTGTGTCCGCATTCATGGACCTCCTGCAAATAAAACTTCAGCCCTTATAATGCCACCCTCTTCCTCCTTTGGCTGAGCAAAAAAGGTCTTAATAGATGCTCCCTTCTGCATTGCAAACACGAGTTGGTAGCCTAGACCTGTGATAACACATTGCCACTTTATTAAAAAATAAAGCAGCGAATCTCGAGAGCTGGCATAAAGTAGGCCTACTCAACGCAAACAAACTTTTTTTTTCTAGTTATTCTACACAGAATATTATGACAATTTATCGGAAATACATTGAGGGGCAAGATGTAGGCCTAACTGGAAAGATTAAGGCAACGATTAAATTGCAACAAAGCAAAACAACAGCAATATTTAACAAGTTATAAGTACTTAGCTTTTTTAAACAAAATGGCGTCGAAGTGTGGTGGAAAGCAAGCGTCGTCGTTGATAACAGGTAACTTTAAAAATACATCATGTCACGCTGAAAACCGAAAGCACTTGAGGCCGAATTCAAGGTGTTTGCCAAATTCTTGGGTATAATAGGATTTGATTGGTTGCTGGGAGAGACCCCAGTTTAAAAACGAACGCCGAGATTTCCGGAATTAAAAATTAAAAAAAAATTGGTTTAAAAAAAACCTGGGCTAGAAAATATTTTCTGATTTAAAATTTAAAAAAACTTGGGTTGGAAAATATTTTTAGAATTAAAAAAAAAAAAAAAAAAAATTTAAAAAAAAAAAAAAAATTTTTTTTTTTTTTTTTTGGCGGGGAGAAAAATTTGTACAACGAGTCTGTACGGCCGTACACTGCTAAAAGTATCAAAAATCCGTACATTGTACGAAAAATTCGTACAAGTTGACAGGTATGCCATGGTATACATCAAGTTCTTCAAAATCATTTTCATACTTTGACTTTAAGATCATCAGTGTAGCAAAGAACACAGATTGTACTTTAGGTATGTAACTTGTTATCTGAACACCCGAAAATCAAAATATTCTGAAAATAATTTTTTTTTTTTTAAATGTAAAACTTTTGCCTCATTTTGGGGAGGCGCGTCCCGTTCAACCTAGTCGGTTATATTAGGGCGCATGTCCAAATATAAAAGACCCTTAGGTCTGGGAATTGTTAACGTTTTCTGAAAATAAAACATTTCTTCGAGCTATTTTCAATCACAATTAGGGCTATTTAGGGCTATATTGTATATCACAATCGGAGCGTTATTTGAAAATAGAAAAATCCCAGTTTCTGAAATATACTTCTTCTTTGTCCAATCTGATGTTTACTTGAATATTTTCAAAGAAAGCAGTGGTCAACTTTTGGCAGTATATTTGTATCTCCATAGAGCTTTTCCAGGAATAGTTATTGTTATTGTTAATCAGAATCGACGTCATTGCACTCCGGGCAAATGGTTTAGTACTGGTGACAACCAATATGCTTTCTATGTTCCTCATTTGTTGGGCATTTTATAAGCAGATGATCAGCAGTCATTTTATCAGTGCCACATTGACACTCATGGGTAGTTCTTATCTTTAGCTTGTTGAATAGATAATATCCCAATTACGGACCTGAAGTATATAATACGACCTCATAAGACGTTTCTGAATAGTTTTTTTAATAATTAGTACTATTTGAGATCCAAATCATATCCAAATTATACACAATGGTTTTATAACATTTCGGCCACAAGACCCATTAGAAAACACTGCAGGTTGGTGTAGATAACAGACACTGTAGTAAAACTATTATATGACCAAGTAAGAAATGAAATAAAGTAAGAAGTGAAAAGGATAAAAGAAAAGACCTTGAGTGATGGCACAGGAGAGGATGGCTTGGCATGTGCATGCCGACAGCCTATTCTCAGTAGGGAACTCAAAGGTGTTGATAATGATGATGCTGATGATGATGAGATTAAATTATATGTAAACTTTGATTTTTCTATTTAGAAACAACACAAATAATAAAGAGTAAAAATGACCTATACCCTGGACAGATAAAAAGACCAACAGAGAAGTACTGCACTCACTAAACGTACAAGAACATTGGCTCCTAAATACCATCGCAATAAGGAAGCTGAAATTTTTCGGTCATATAAAAAGACATAATAGTCTGGAAAAAACAGTGATGGAAGGCATGGTCCCTGGAAAAAGGGGAAGGGGTCGACCTAGACGACGGTGGACCCAGGACATCACAGAGAGTCTGAACTTGTCTTTGGCTGATGCAGGTCGACTTGCCCAGAATCATGATGCGTTCAGAGCAGCTGTAATGGAGACAACGTTCTGGAAAGAGTACGTCACATGATGATGATGCAAAATGACCTAGTTATTTGCACTGTTCCACATTTTGTTATTCATTTACAGCTGGATAGTAACTCAGTTGGAAGAAACTAAATTAAGCAGAAAAGAACAAAGAACAAAATAGATAACTACATGTTTAAAAAAAGAGACCTTCTGAGGGGCATTTGCCTTTCCAGTTTCTAATGCAGCTCTGTAAAACTCGGTAACCAATTGAGGGTCTCCCCCTGACAGGTGGTACAGCAGACGTTCCAGGTTGGAAGATGTGATGATGTCTATAGATGGTGAGATAGTTCTCTGCAAGAAAGTTTTTTTTTAGGGTTAAAGTACATATTTAACTTATGTTTTGTTACTTCTGCAATGATTCTTTAATGGTATTTTTATTAGAAGCACTTTTAACAACTCCTTTTTGCCCAAAACATCTTTAAAAACATTTTAAACAAAATGTTTAGAGATAATTTAAATAACACTTTTTTAAATGTGACATTTATGATTTAAAAAATTTGAGCAATTCTCAGCTTTTTTTATATTTTTATGTAATGTTTTTTTTAAATGCCACATCAATTAACTACAGCACCATATTGTGGTTTCTAATTTACTTTAATCTAAACTATCATCTGTTTACCTTGAGTGTGTATGAAGAAGGGCTGTAAACTCCTCTATGTATAAATTCTGTTAAAATGTTATTGCTGTTTGATGCACAAATCAGTTTCCTAATTGGGAATCCCATTTCCTAAAATTAAAAATAGATTATAAATATTCATACATATGTTTAAGATATAATCGTCCAATACTGAACATTGTAAGGTATATAAAGAACAGCTGAATGTGTTAATGAACAAGTTTTCTAATCATTGTAGTGTAAGACACCCAAAAAATGAAAAAAACTGATTTATTTTATTTTATCTCCAACAAATAACTGTAGAAGGACATTCAGTTGTCCTGAATGAAATAACAGTTTAAATATAGATTGTTCAGATTAAGTATTTGTTTTGAATCTAGTGAGTGCAAATATATTTTTCAAATTATTACAGTGTAAGGTTAAAAATGAAACAATGGATTCACATAACAGTTAATTTATCTCTAAAAAATAACCGTAGAAGAACATTTTCAGTTGCCTTAAATTATTAACAGTTTGAAAACAGTGTGTCCAGATTGTGAATTTTATAAATAACTGACCTTGACATAGTATGCACTGAGGATGTTGCCAAAGTTGCCAGTTGGGACACACAAATCTATTGGATCACCCAAGCCAATATGACCATCTCGGACAAGGTTTAAGTAAGCTGTAGCATGGTACAGGACCTGAGGGAGAATACGGCCCCAGTTGATGGAGTTGGCTGCACTGGAATTGTCATTTAAGATATTATGTGCTTGTTTACTTTTGGCTGACCAAAAGATATGGAGAATACTCTAAGATAGGTTTGCAACATTCAAGGCTGTTTTTAAAACAAAGTATCCCATTCAAACCTTGATGGGTTATAATTAGGACATATAGTGTAATAAATTCAAGACAATAATATCAGATTTTTTATATCCAAATATAATATCTTCTTCTGCCTTCCATTCAGTCCAAATATAGTAAATCAAAACCAAAATTGTGTGAATCAATTTGTGTGTGACAGCCCCTTTTCAAGACACAAACAAACAATAAAAATAAAAAAAACAAACCAATACAAACAACAACAACAAAAAAAAACAACTTAAAAAAAGAAAAACCCAAGTAAAGTCTCTCACAACTGTCCTGCTGTTAACAAGGTAGAAAGTGGTGTCCGAGATTACATAAAATCCACCAACTATCTGCCATTATCCACATGAGCACCCCATCAGACTACCCCTTATCCTAACACCATCATTGATCCCAATATATTAATTTTAGTTATTTTTAAATACTGCTTTACTATATTGTACAATTCTCTAGGTCTATCTATTCTCAACACCTGTTCCACATTTATGGATGAATTGCATGCCTGTAAATAATCTAACATTGGTTTTCTCTGTTGTTCATACTTCCTACATTTTAGTAGGAAATGCTCTATATTATTTTTTTCTAGACACTGCGCAGTAAGGTTCTTCTATTCTAAAATATTCCATTCCTAGTTGCAGTCTAAGAAGTTTCTTATTGCTAGGAATTTTTAGGTCTCTAGATGCCTGACACGTTCTCGCTGGAGTCTTGAATTTAAATGTATGTCTGCCCTTCAGACTTCCACTCTGTTGTTCATTAGTTATTATTCTTTTAATTAAGCTTTTGATATCTGTTTTACTCATCCCCACATTCATTTGGTTTCTATTATTTCTACTTTTCTTAGCTACTTTATCCGCTTTTTCATTTCCTTCTATGCCGACATGTGAAGGTATTCAAGCTATTAGTATGGAACACCCTCTGGAGTATAGGTAAGTATTTGTCAGTTATATCTCTTCTGCTGTATCAGGTCTACTGCATTCTCGTAAGTTTCTTATAGCTTGAATAGCTGAAAGTGAGTCTGTTAATTTATGAGGAGGGTTGTTAGAGAAGATTTCCAAGCTTTCAGAATTGCAACCATTTCTGCCGTGAAAATAGATGTATTATTGATTATACTATATCAAGTCAAATGAGGTATATGCAAAACATTTGATATGAACTACATCAAGAGGAAAACTTCAAAGAAAATGGATAGATTGTCTAAAACATAAGTAGGTAAGCCAGGAGCTATGGGGATCTTCTTTAGAAATGCTGAGCTCTCTAAGATCTACACTGATGTGTGTTTTCAGGTTTAAGGGTACTTGGAGTTAAGAATACGTGCAGCCTATAGTTATCTTTTATTTGTGCCAGATGATCTGTCTCCAACAATTCCATCAATAAAGCATTGGAGAATTCAAGCTAACATGTGCTTCACAGAAAAGACTGCGTTCGTGTCTTATACAGTTTATGAATAAAGTGAATGTTTGTAAGCTAGCTCGTGGGAATGTGGAAAATCTATCTTTAATCTTGGAGATACTGGACCTTTAAATGCCAGAAGGAAAGAGCAAATTTTAAATTTCCCTAGCTAAATCATGTCTACCAATTGCTGACCCCTGATAGAAAGCATGGCTTATCAAAATCATGAAGGAAAACAAGTGAGATGATCAATCAAAATTGAATGCATAAAGTTTTTTATTATGTAACCAAGCTCATTATGATCAAAACGCTAAATGAAAAATGGAGATGATATATTGTACTAAGAAGAGTACAGTTTATGTTCTGTCTACTAGTTTTTGTGTTGTGTTGTGATGTGTTGTGATGTGTTGTGATATGTTGTGATGTGTGTTTATGTGCATGCATGGATGTTCTAAAAAGTTATGAGAAAGTTCATGAAAGTGAAGAAAGGGAAAGAACCAGTGAGAATAAATAATGTTAATTACCTCAGCCTACAAGTTCCCAGTGTTTCTCTAATCTTCTGATCTACAAATATTTTTTTGACTGTGTGCTGGCAGAAGTCAAAGTCACCTTCTACACCTACATGACAGTTGGAATAAAAATAAGTTTTAGATATTCTACTAAAACCCATAATCATTAATCAGTACTTACCACACTAGAAGGAGCAGTTATAGTTGGGAAAATCTCTTGTGAGAAAATATAGTATAAATTTAAGATTTATTTAAACATCAGCAAGCTTTACAAAATTTGTGGGGTTTTTTTTTAAACACTAGAGGCTTTAAAAATGCATGCACTAGTAACAAAAAAACAATCTGCATCACAAGTAACACTTTCTCAGGTTTTAAAAATTCATGCACTAGTAACAACAAAACAATCTGCATCACAGGTAACACTTACTCAGGTTTTACAAAAATTCATGAATTAGTAAAAGTATAACAATATACATAACAAGTAGCATTAACTCAAGCTTTTCAAACTTTGTAAATTATCAATAGTTAAAGTATACCATTAGTAACAGGATAACTAACTGCATCAGAGGTAACTTAACACAAATACCAGTATTATTATTTTGTGTGCTTTCATAAAAGATATTTTTTAACTTTTATCTTTGAACCCCACAATTCTAGGATATGAAATATAATGGCTTCATGCTCCAGTCTAACCAGCTGTAAAAGGGTATCCAACTTGCTCTTGAGTTAGGGGAGAGGAAGAGAACTGATCACCCCACCTCATACAAAATCTGGACCTAGTATAGTGAAGTCTCTAACTCTTCACTCCCCTATAGCAGTATCTGTTATGGGACTACCATAACTTTTTTTTATGTTAACTCAAGAGCATAGCTAGGTATCAATTTATAGTTGATAGACTGAAGCGTGTTGCTACCAGGTTTCAACATCAATTTGTTATAGATATTTATCTGAATGTATTAATCTGAAATTTATCTGAATTTATATGAAACAATTATGATATTTACCTATAACTTTAATATTACTGCCTTGCACTGTGACTGTCTGATGTTTCTGAATTTCACTAATGTTATGTACCGGGTACAGCACAACCACACCCACCTTAGCATCACCTGAAAGTGAACAGAAATTAATCTTGTTTTGTTATTATGACAGGTTAAGTTAAATAGATTAGTTCAGTTAAATAGATTAGTTCAGTTAAATAGATTAGTTCAGTTAAATAGATTAGTTCAGTTAAATAGATTAGTTCATTTAAATAGATTAGTTCAGTTAAATAGATTAGTTCAATCAGTTCCCTGTTTGCTCCTTACGAAGCATAGAGATACAACTATAGCTGGCCTCCCTACAGGAAGCCTGTATCAAATCACCCAAATTCTCGTCAGGGTGGTTTTTGCTGCGATTTGTTTTACATGATGAAATTAAGGGATGACTAAGTAAGTATGATAGTGATAATGGTTGTGAAATTAAGATGACGATGCTAATAATAATTATGCTGATGAAACTGACAATGATGACAGCTGAGAAGTGAAGGTTGCTTGCAGTGTTAACAATCCCATCCTCATTTTTTTACTTTTGTGAACTAAAACTTTTGATATCACTATCTGTGCCGTTCCCAGGGGGCCCCTGAAGACATAAAGAAAGAAAAAGACCATGGCTCCCTCAGGCATGTTGTACAAGGCTACTAATATGAGGTTGCACATGAGGCTGGCAACCTCATCATGTTAAAACAAATTGCCACAGAAATCACCCCTGCTAGAGCATGTAACTGCTTCATGCAGGCTTCCTGCAAGGGGACCAGTTACGGTGGTGGTTCAATGCTGCATAAGTACAAAGGAAAATGATGATGATAATGATGACCATCATCACCAGTACCTCCATCGTTGTCTAGGTAACACTTTAAACACAGAAATACATGTAACACTTTAAACACAGAAATACATGTTTAAACCAGGGTTATGGAGGCGGTTACAAAATTATCCGACTCCAACTCCGACTACAGTTTTTTTTTTAACTAGTGAAATGGCATAAAATTATGCACTTATATGGAGTTATATGTATAAGTATGGTATGTTTGTGAATAAATGAATACGTGGTTTTTGTAGACTACATTTTAAACTATTCATACAGTAATACAAAATAACAAATCGCCCACACCTGCACACAAATGGCTGCTTTGCCAAACACCATGAGGCAAAATAGTTTCATTTTAACAATGACGGGAAAATTGACAGTGTATATAGTTTATTTTCATTTCTTGTGTGCTTTTTCTAAATGTGTCAACAAATTTCCAGTTGTGATTATTTATGATCAGAAGCAACTGAAATTTTCCTACATTATGCAAAAATGGATATTCTTTAAAAGAAAGTGGTTTTAGGAATTCTATTACTTTAAAATGTTATTTCAGATATATTAAGTGCCCCCTTCCCTTGCATGGATCAAACGTGGATCTGCCTTGACTTAAGTCTCGTAAAATTTGGAGTCGGAGATGAGACATTTTTTTACTGACTCCGACTCCACTAAAAAAATTACTGGCTCCACACCCCTGGTTCAAACTTAGAAACATTAATCTTTTTTTTTTCATCGTCATTATCACCACCCTTTTCAATCCTTATGGAGCATAAAGCCACCACTTTAGTTAGCCCCCTTACAGAAAGCATGTCCTAAAGCATTCTTGTGGTCTTGTAGTGGTGGCTTCAGCAGCAATTTGTCTTACATGATGAGTTTTTCTTTTAACCCAGCCTTATGTTAGCTCAGTGATGGTGGATCAAAGACAAGTCAAGACAAGACAATCCTTAGCCAATTTATATTTTACGACGTTTAAAAAACAACAGACTATGATCTCACTTGCATGTCTACTAAATCCATCTAATGTAGCACTGCCAGTGTCACCTGAGGTGGCAGCCAGGATGAGATACCTGAAAAAAAAAGTCAGTACACTTAGCAATCTGGTCCAACGCGATTGTTTTTTTAATAATAAAAAACACTAATCATTATAAAGTATTCCTTGATTATATTTATTGTTCTTGTCATTTCTGCATCCTATGGAGCATAGGACCACCTCCACAGTATCTTCCATGGAACAAGCCTGTACGAAAGCATGTGGTTTCTGTAGCAATTTGTTATTCATGATGAAGTCACCAGTCCAATTCACAACATAACC
The DNA here is from genome assembly GCA_024509875.1 of Oreohelix idahoensis. Classification (NCBI taxonomy): domain Eukaryota; kingdom Metazoa; phylum Mollusca; class Gastropoda; order Stylommatophora; family Oreohelicidae; genus Oreohelix; species Oreohelix idahoensis. The sequence goes on along the minus strand of JAMPIV010000651.1, from coordinate 61,993 downwards.
ATAATCATATGTTATGTCACATGGGAACAGTGGTCTTTTTCTTTCTTTGTTTTTTTCTGCGACACCCAGCAAACTCATGGGGCAAAGTTCATTATACTTGATATTATTTCTAAGCATTTTATTTCAATGTTTAAAAAAATAAATAAATAAATAACATTCTCACAGTATATTTCATATCTTGAAGGATTTATGATTTACAAAATTATCAAACATGAAATTTGCATCAGTTTTGTATTATGTCAGATTGATCATACCTGACACCTGAAAGTATTTAAGAATCAAACTATATCATACTCAACATCTGAGAAATAGACAAAACTTGACATCTTAAAGAAATTGTTACACTCAATTTTATCTTTGCATGTCAAATGTGACATCTTAAAGCGTTTAATGATAAAACTGATAATACCCAACATCTAATAGCATACAAGAACCTTATCATCATACCCAATATTTATATTTATCTCAGCAAGTTACTTTATGCCACATATTTCTTTGTTTTTTTAAAGTATCCCGTTCAACCCTCAATGGGTTATGATTAGAATTTATAGTGCAATAAATTCAAGACAATATAGTAACTTCCCCCCCCCCCCCCCCCCCCCTCCCACTACTCAGTCCAAATAGAGTAAATCAAAACCAAAATTGTGTATGTGTGTGACCTACCCTTTTGAAGAAACAAAGAAACAATAAAAATACAAAACAAACAAACAAAAATGTCACATCAATGAGATGAGGTGTAATACCTCAAAGAATATATAAATATCATTTATTGTAATTAACAACTTCTTACCATCTTAAATTATAAAAATGCCAAATTTATCACACCTAACACCTTAAAGTATTTAAGAATCAAACTATGCTAAATTTTTTTGAAATATTATAGCATCAAATTTGTCATACTTGACATCTGGTCCTACTTGCTTCATGGCTTTTGTAAAGAAACGAGGCATAAGCTGTAAGGCAAAGTCCTTGAATGAAGCAGTGGGGCCATGGAACAGTTCCTGAGTGTAAATGTTGTCTTCCAGATGAACAACTGGTGCTATATCTGACCTAAAAGATGAAAATAGTTGTAGATTAAGATTAATCAACTGGTGCTATGTCTGAAATAGAAGATTAAAAATAGTTGTAGATTAAGATGTATCAACTGGTGCTACATCTGAACTGGAAGATAAAAATAGTTGTAGATTAAGATGAATCAACTGGTGCTATGTCTGAACTGGAAGATGAAAAATAGTTGTAGATTAAGATTAATCAACTGGTGCTACATCTGAACTGGAAGATAAAAATAGTTGTAGATTAAGATGAATCAACTGGTGCTACACGTGAACTGGAAGATGAAAAATAGTTGTAGATTAAGACAAATTATTTTGTGGTTTTTTTTTTACTGTTTTCATCACCATCATTTTTCCTTACACATCCTTACAGAGCATAGAGCCACCACTATAACTGGTCCCTTTGCAGGAAGCCTGCACCAAACATTCACATGCTCTTACAGTGGTGGTTTCTGTGGCTATTTGTTTTACATGATGACGTTGCCAGCCTCATGGACAACCTTATATTAGTCACCTTTGAAATGGATCTAGAAGACATGCAAAGATTTTGAACAGGACAGAAAGGCTTGAGGTGAATTTGTTGAAAAAACGTGCTCCACAGGGAGCAGAAGGGAAATGAAAAAAAAATGAATGAATGACCAGATTCTTTTACTCACTGTTCAAACAGGCCTTCTGTGTAGGACTTTGAAATGAAGCTGTTTAACTCTTGTGGTGAAATATCCAGAGGATGCATCCAAGCTTCCAGCAACCTCTGAGCCCTTTCTCTATAGTTCAATGGAACTAGCCCACTGAGGTCATCTAAAGAAAACTTTGGACCTTCTCCAGCTTTAACATACAGACCCCCATCATCAGCAAGACCTGCAGATAATAGAATCTGTTACAGTTATCTTATCCTCGATTTTATAATTGATTATTTACATGCTCCAAGCATGTCCCTGGGGTGTCTCAAGAGATAAAGGAAGAATAGGCATGTTAAAATAGATTATATGAGGCTGTGCATGAGGCCGGCAACTTTATATAAAACATACTGCTATAGAAACCACCATCGCAAGAGTTTGAACTTTAGCATAGGCTTCCCCATGGAGGCCATCTACAGTAGTGGCTCCACGCTCCATAAAGAGAAAATAGCGGAGATTATGATGATTTACAATAGCATAAGTTGTTTACAATGTTCATCTACTCTTTTACTTACTTTCATTAATATAATCGATGCACCTGCCTTAGTGCAAATGCCAGATATTGTTTCATTAATTTCATGTCTCTGAAACTTTCACCATTTTTCTTCACGCTTGATCCTCTAATTGCAGTTGTCATCCATGCCTCTATTCTTTACTGTCTACTTCAGCTCTTCCTCTTTCCCTGTGGTTTCCATTTTCTTCTTCTTCTTCCATCCTTAGCCACCAACCGGCAAAGCAGTATGTGGCCAGTACGCCTAGTGGCGTCTTAGGGCAACAACAAATTGATCAATCTATTGCCGTTTCCACCACGCCTAGTGGCGTCTTTGTGGAACAAAAACAGACCAAACAATCTATCGTTGTTTCCGTAATCAGATTGGTTGGCAAGCAGGTGATCAGCCCACTGTGCGAAGTTTTTACGGGATGGGGTAAACAGCCGCCCCATGCCCAACCCTCCTTAGTCGCTTTTTACGACATGCGTGGTAGGGTGCAGTGTTACTATTCTTTGCTCCCCTTTCGGGCCCCGGCAACACACGGGTGGGTTTCCATTTTAGTCCCTGACAATTACAACTTTTCCTCTTACCCTGTAGGTCTAATTTGATGCCCGACATTATAAATGCTCTCTTAACCTGTGGTTTATATTTTTATGATTGACAGTCACAACTGTTTCTCTTACCCTGTGGGTTCCATTTTTGTACTTGACAAGTCACAACTGTTTCTCTTACCGTGTAGGTTCTATTTTTGACCTGACAAGTTACAAATGTTCATCTTATCGTGTAGGTTCTATTTTTGACCTGACAAGTTACAAATGTTCCTCTTGTCCTGTAGGTTCTATTTTTGACCTGACAAGTTATAGTTGTTCCTCTTACCATTTAGGTTCTATTTTTGACCTGACAAGTTATACATGTTCCTCTTGTCCTGTAGGTTCTATTTTTGACCTGACAAGTTATAGTCGTTCCTCTTACCATTTAGGTTCTATTTTTGACCTGACAAGTTATAAATGTTCCTCTTACCCTGTAGGTTCTATTTTTGACCTGACAAGTTATAGTTGTTCCTCTAACCCTGTGAGCTCATTTTCTGTGTCAGATAAGTTAGAACTCTTTCTCTTACATTTCCCCCCCCCCCCCCCCCCCCCTCCCCTCCCCCCCCCCACTTTACCTTGGTGTAGGCTTAGAAGGTCTAGCTGTGATGTTATGATTACGTAAAGTAGCTAAAAGAGTGTGAATCCCGTGAACATGATCACTCCAAGATTGATGAAAGAGACATATGTCATCAATGTATGTGATCAAGTCGTCACGGTCTGAGAATAATCTTCTCATCATGCGCACAAATGTCGCAGGGGCATTTACAAGTCCGAAAGCCATATAATTGAATTGAAATAAACCCAACGAAGTAGCAAAAGCTGTGTAAGGTTTAGATTTCCTAGACATCGGAACTTGCCAATAGCCCTTTGAGAGATCGAATTTTGTAAAGAAAATAGCAGTAGAGAGTCTCTCAAGAAGAGAATCGAGCACGGGAAGAGGTTCCGCGTCTCGGACAGACACTGCGTTAAGTTTTCTATAATCTATACAAACACGTATAGATTTGTCTTTCTTCCTAATTAGCACCATAGGAAAGCTATATGGTGAATTGGAAGGTTCGATAATATTTAGACTAATCATCTGTTTGATCTCATCTTGCACTTGAGAATGCAGATGGATCGGAATTGGGTACAGTTTCAGTTTAATAGGTCTGAAATCCATCAATATGATGTCATGTTCAATGACATCAGTGTGCCCAGGAATATCTGTCAGCACATCAGAAAATAACTGAAGTAGTTCAGTTATCTGATTTTTCTGATTAGTATCGAGCGACGGACCAATGGAAACATCTTTCCATGATTCTGTCGCTAGTGAGTGAATATCAGGTAATGATAGTATAGGTTCACCCTCACTATCGAATTCAGAGATATCTTCTTGGATGACTGCCAACGAAGAACGACGAATAACGGATTCGTCGAGAGAATCGAAAATAGGACGAAGATGTGGAGGCCTAGTGTAGAATTGTTGCAACATGTTTATGTGGAAAATTTTTTCTTTACCTTTTATGTTAACAACATAATCTACATCAGATAGTTTCTTAACAATAGTATATGGGCCTCTCCATGAGATTAACAGTCTATTATCCTTATTCGGGAGCAAAACAAAAGCTTCGTCTCCTGGCCACAGCTGGCGCAGTTTTCTGTTTTTATTGAAAAACAGTCGAGCCTTTGATTTTGCTTTTTCCAAAGACTGCACTGCTATTTTGCATGCGTCAATTATTTTTCGTCTTAGGTTTACGACATATTCATAAGACGACTGAACTTCCCCGTCCATATTAGTACCTATTAGTAAATGTTTTAGTATGGACATTGGTCCCCGTGGTCTTGCACCATAAACGAGCTCGAACGGACTAAAACCTGTACTGGAATTTGGTATTTCACGGTACGCAAACAGGAGAGCTGGGAGAACTCTGTCCCAGTCTTGCGGATAACTAGCTGTTACTCTATCAAGCATCTGCTTGAGTGTCCTATTAAATCTCTCAATCTTACCAGACGCTTGGGGATGGTACAAACTACTAAGTGATCGTTCAATACCGAACATCTTCATCACTTTCACCATGGCTTCAGAAACAAATTGCGAGCCATTATCCGAATGAATGTTTTCGGGAAACCCCAATCTAGTGAAAACTAAAAATAGAGCGTCCGCAACGTCATCGCTTGAGGTATGCTTCAGTGGGATGGCCTCGGGCCAACGTGTACACATGTCTATACACGTTAAGACATATCTATGTCCCCTAGCTGAAGTTTTAATAGGACCAATAAGGTCTATTGACATCTTTGCGAAAGGACGCAACGAGATGTCCGCTGCCTGGATGGGTGCATTGTGATGAGGCCTTTTAGTTGCCACCCTCTGGCAGATTAAACATGTGCGGCAAAAGACTTTTACATCTTTTGTCACACCCGGCCAAAAGAAATGAGAGATAACTCTCTGCTTAGTTCTTGCTATACCCAAGTGACCCGCAGCGTTAATATCATGGGCATGTCGCAATACTAGTGGTCTAAAACATAGTGGCACCATGATCTGTTTTTTCACTGAGTTACCATCTTCAAAATTCCTTACCAAAATATTATTATTTAAAGTATACCAATGTTTTGTTTTGTACAATTTACTTACGTTACTTGTCGTAACCAAGGCAAAGAATTTTTTTAAAGAGTCATCTTCTCTTTGTTTTTGAATGAACGAATTTTTTTTCAATCAATTCTACATTCAAATCATCATCTTCATTAGTGTGAATACTTTGATCATCAACATTACCTGGATCAAAATTACTGATATTATCATCATCATCACTGATATCATTTGTAAGTTCATCATCATTGGTACTATCTTCTAAAATCAAATCTTCACCAACATGATTTAGTCTTTCTTCACGAGCTTGAGCTCTCGTGGTAACAGCATTAGCTGATATCAAGTGCTCTCTTTCCCATTTCTCAATGTCCTGTTGAGAACATTCACGGATCCCAGGGATATTTCCAAGTTGAATGCCAGCAATGGGACTGTTCAACAGACAAGCGAGCACTCGACCAGTGTAATAAGGTGTATCGAGGAATACCTCTGCAGTGGGATAGAACTCCACTGTTCCACCAAAAGTGACACATTTGATTTCCATTCCAGTATAATCTGATGAGTCCACCAACGACCGACGAATGCCAATGGTGGTAGCCCCTGTGTCCCGCAACAAAGACACAAGCTTATTGTTCACAAATCCTCTATTTAATACTAAGGATCCTGTGGTAGCAACAGATGACATGACTGGAAGAGGGTGTCTGCACAAAAGTCTCGGAACACTCTGTGGCTGAAACAAGGATCTGCATTGAGTACAATTAGCACTGTTAGCCAAATCGACACTGCAGGAGTTTGCATGTGCAATAGGCCCGTTATTGTGATTTGTGTGATCGTTATCAATATCCATGACAGCATTACCACGTTCTGGGTTTCTTGAGTGTCTATAACCATTGTTATGGGAAGAACCTCTATTATTAGGGTTGTTATCATTACCCCTATGAAATGATCTATTTCCCCTGTTAGATCTGGGACTATAACTGCCCTTATTCCGGTAATCATTTTGTCTAAATGATTGTTGTGGATCAAAATAATCATTGTTATTATTATAGGTGGTAAATCTCTGAGGCTGTTGAGATTTTCTGTTGAAGTTATATTTGCCTCTATTATTCCCATACTGAAAGTTAGGATTAATTTTGCAGTTCCTGTCAACACTATTTGACCTCTGCTTATCGTTGTTAAAATTTTTAACTTTAGCTGAAGCAGCTGGAAGTGAATCTCTAAAATTATCTTTACTGAGCTTTTTGTTTGGGTGTGCGACCTGATACTGTCTACCTAAAGCTTCAGCAACGGATAATTTATCTGGTTTTCTCTCCTGTAGGAAAGATAAAAACTCTGCACTGATAGAAGATAACACCTTATCTCTGAGGATTAAATCTGATAATCCTTCAAAAGTCTTTTCTATTTTGGCGAGATCAATCCATCTCGAAAAATTCATTTTGATTGAGGAAATAAACTCCATAAAATCCTTACTAGAATCAGGTATTAATGACTTAAATTTTAGTCTATAACCTTCCTCATCTAGTTGGTATTTCTTTAGTAACAGTATTCTAACTGAATCATAGCTATTTCTGGATTCATCATCCATGGTACATACAGCTGTAAAAGCATCACCCACTAACAAATTCATGAGCCTACTAGGCCATGTAGCTTTATCAATCTCATGTTCAGTACAAAAGGTCTCAAATCTACTTAAAAAGCATTGGATATCATCAATGGCAGGGTTAAATTTAGGTAAAGTTACCTTAACATATTTGTTATGCCCTCTCCTATCCTCATCCATATTTCTGATATTTACCTGAGGTTGTTGCAATCTTAATTTTTCAAGTTCAATTTCAGCTAACTTGTTTAAATATCTATAACATCACTTCAAATTCAATCACTTGATGAATTAATAATGGTAAGATGCAGAATGTTAAGTAATGGAGCAAAAAGAATGTTACAAAATCAGTAGACAACGTTACAGCAATCAGGGCCAAAAAGAAGCAAATACAAATGTGGAAAACTAAGGCAGAAATGACATAAATTGAACAATATTAAAATATGGCCCTATAAACAAATATCACAAGACATGACGACTTTTTTTCTTACAACATGAATAACATATATGAAATCAGAGATAGCAAGGTAAGAAAACGATTTTACAAACAAAAATTGAGCAAAACTGAGGAAAATTTTACAAAACTGGAGTACAATTACAAAATAACAGTTAACCAGACATCACTGCTAACGTACATAGGCTATGATTATTTCAGTAGCAGCAGATTCACGCAGCGATGAAATACCGGCCCCGCTATGTGAAACAATCACCTACCAAACCCTACGGACACGCTTATGATTCCATCGACCAGTCGAAACGGTATAAATGGAAGCATAAGTCCCGCCTACCACCCACAGACTAGATACAACATGACATTGAATACATAAAACATAAAGCTGAAAAATTGGCGGCAATTAAGATACTGTATGTCACAATATGTATGAGTCTGATAAACGTTACTTATCTTATGCCTGGCCCAAAATCCTCCTAGTTCCACGGCTGTTCCTAGCAGCACAGATGCGAACAGGAATCAAGACCTCTCACTAGGCCTAGAAACAGAAAACAGCTGACTCGATTCAAAATCCACTTGATTGCTCGACGTCAGAAAAATTCGCCATCTTCGGCAGAAAATAGATGCAAACTTGCGTCTAATGATGCAGCTGTGATAAACTTGATAACTTGCAAACTTTTGGAACTTGCGTAATGAAGAACTGTAGTGTAGGAAATGTTTTCCCGGCCTTCTCATACTCTGATGATAGGTACGCCATTTTGAAAAACTTGATCGAAGTACAACTTTTAAGGCTGGTTGGCTTGTAATAAGGAGAAATGTTCTAATACTGCCGGTTTAAGGCTCCAAATAGTTGCAAATCAACGGCTTGACTTTCCCAAAATGAAACGACCGGCTTGGCTCCCCAAATGTAGCGGGTCCGTTTCAGAGTAGAAGTAGATACTGGACGCTGATGTCCATGGTGTCTAGGGTTATTGAACCACAGTCCATTCAGCGGCGTTCTAAGAAACGTACTTGACAATTGAAACAGTATAAAACTGAATAATGCCTGGTGAACGTTTCACACATGTAGAATTTAATTACAATGACTGGCTCCTTTTTAAATGCATCAATGTACAAGACATAAGCTCTCATCAGCCTGTCTATAAGTAGGTCTAACGTCTTGTAGACTAGTATACAATGTCCGTCATCATGCTGAAATATTTAATAATTAACATATACTTTCCTTCCACATTCCTTCAGCTCTGACGTGTCCATATAACATACAATCAGACTAGGTTCTATCTCGTAGACTACCTAGCTGACATACACTTATAAAACCAGTACTTCAAGTACATACCCAGGAGCACAGAATACACAGCATTCTCACAATGGAGACACGGTGACGAGGTCCTCAGAACCGTCATAGCCCACAAAACCACGTCCGCTCGGAAAATACCCATACAATCGTGACGTCCTTCATGTGTTGTCGTAACAAAGATTAATAAATAGGAAATCAGCCCAACAAACAAAGTTTGAGGGCGACCGAAAATGGTGTTATGAAAAGAGTCATAACACTGATGTCCTGATAGAAAACAATGCTTTGGAAATTGACTGATGTCCTGATAACAAACATATGCTTAGGAAATTGACTGATGTCCTGATAGAAAACAAATGCTTAGGAAATTGACTGAATATGGAGTGCTAGGGTGAATTAAATAGACATTTGTAAAGGAATCAAATGAGCTTGCTGAGCAGCAGATTTTCACTACTGTTCAGCCCCCCACCCCCCATCCCCAAAAGCATAGGTCTTCAACAAACATATGTCAAGTTCAATGACACGTACCATCAGCTCAAGTGTTTTCATATCTCCCTCAGCATTTTTATTTTTGTCTCCAGCTCTCTTCTCCATGCTGTCACGGGATTTACTCCCCTTGCTCTCCAGTAATGGTCCAATAGTGGCCAAATTTCAGAGTATCTCCTGAGGTTCTTCAAAGGTGTCTACCTTTTGCTTGAGAATACTCTTGGCAGAGATGTGAATGAAAGAATGATGCTTCAATTCTAGGGAGCCTCGTAGGAATTTTAGAAATCAAGTACTACGGCTGATAGGATCCAGGCAGTGTAAACTTTCTATCTTCTCTGACCTTCTATGAGGAGTAAGAATGTTGCTCGTTTTGATGAGCCCTTAACTGATTTAAACCAGTAAAAGATTATTTCAATAGCTCTGTTTATAGGTATTTAAAATGACTGAGACATACGGGTGCAGTTCACTCAAAATGACTGAATCAACTATGTATTTACAAATAACAAATAAATCAATTATAGTTAACAATGTAACAATGAATAAAAGTTTTGAGAAAAATAATGTTAGCCTTTAAAGATTCATCACAGGTGATGATCTGGATAGGGTGTCTTTTCAAATTTTCTGAAAGAAAAGAGTTCACTTGGCAGCTTTAAGTGGGTACTTAGCTGCCAGTAAGTAAGATGTCAGTTGGTTTCTGCTCCAGGCGATGCTAGTTCTTTGCAGGTTGTTGACTGGTTTACTCTCATCACTGGTCAAGTCTGGTGGCTGCAACATGTCCCTTGTAGTATCATGAGGTAACTGCGAAGATGGTCCAGCATCTGTTGAGACCCATCTGCTGTAGGTCTCTTGCTTTGACTGAAGGCCACTTATACCACACACTTGTTCCACAGATAGCACCACCAATTGATACCACTGACTAGTATCATGAAATAAGAGAGAAACAAATACCCTCCTGAGTTTCCTGACACAAAAACCCGCATAAAGCAGTCACCAGCTCTTGCAGTGATGGTTCATGAAACTATCATTCTATATACTGAGATTGCCAGCCTCGTATGAACTTGGACACCCACTAGCAATTTTCCCATGTTAATAAATGCAAAATATAGAATTATAAAATATACAATTCACCCCAAATATTTGGGAATACAGATTCCTGGCTCAGAGGAAAAGTTAAGGCAACTGGATTAAGATGCCTCTTACACATGGTCTCGGGTATTACTATACAATAGTCTCCCACTATGACTTATTGTTCAGTTGTTCAGGTTTCTAGGATTCCGGGTTTACTGTATTAATAAAGGTAGAGTTGTCGTTGTATAAATCCACAAGATGCTCAAACATGCTGTCCGGTCCTTTAAAGTGGAATCCTAATTCTATTCCTTATTCTAACTTGTCTGGCAATCTTCTTGACGAGTTGGATATCACAGTGCCGTAAACTCAAAAGGTGCTAGATTATAAGGCAACATTCGGCCCACGCATCCAGACTGCTACTATATGACAAGGCTCCAATCAGAAATGTTGTATTGTAACTAACATCTCAAATGCCAAACCAATAGCATGCAATATGCATGTATGGTAGGGGTATTTTCCCACTACCCTTTCATGGAAAATTCCTGCTTGAAACACAAAAATGTGATGATTACAAGTTACTTCCCATATAAGGCATTTCAGCTTCTGTTTATTATCGATCATGTTTACACTCATGACTTCATAATCTATCACAGGTAATCTCTTTCAAGATAGATACTTATCCTCTGACAAGTCTGCGCAGTCCAGCCGACTTTGTCAACAACCTGGTCAGACAGACACTATTATAAGTGATAAGATAATTGACAGTGGCCATCCCAAGGTTGTTTACTTATTAATCTGGCACTCCCACACACTGTCTGCTCAGAGATGTGTTACAACATTTCACTCCACAGATTCAAGTGTCAATAAGAGTTCAAATGAAAGTGACTGATTACCCTAATCAGCAAAAGATGGCCGCTGAAGTCCCGACATGACAAGAATCGAGGATAGGGAGTGTAAACAATGAATTGAAAATTCCAAATATTGTCAGAGGTGGGAAAAAAGAAAGCGAAGAGGACAGAATGAATAATAGGATGGCATAGGTAAATGTGATGTTCAAATTTTTGTGTCAGACATGCATTTTGTTCTACCTCTGTTTCTCTTTCCAGTGGATTTCAGAGCAATGATTGTCTGGTAACATTATCACAGGTTTCCTCAATCCATCTCCAGTATCTTATTTTCATCTGTTTCAACTGGCAGTAACTGGTTCTTATCCTCAATTCCAAATTTAAGCAAAACGATTTTAACAAACAATATAAATAAGCTGACTAAAGTGTTTTGTATTACTAGATCTTGATTAGACCTTTAACTGCTTGTTAAATTTTTACTAACTAGTCAAGTGGTTAGGATTTCGTGCTCTGTCAAACCCCATGAGGTAACTTTACACATTTATAGATTTTCCCTTGACATTCTATTTCCAAAATGTTGTCTCCTTTTAATGAAAAGAGGATACTATCGCACTTTAGAAAAAATATGAAGATAAAGAATTAATAATACAATAAAAAAAGAGATCAATATCTAACCCTGAAGAACTGTTCCTGAAAAGCTAACACTTTTTGTTTTATCTGCTGCTCGAGTAGACACATATCCAGGATCATTCATAAATGTCTTAACTGCCTTTAGAACTTTCTCAGCAACATCTTCCTCTGTTTCACATTCATGAACAGCAACTCGAATGTCATACCTGGAAAGAGGTGAGAGATATAATGGTATGTACTTGCATCAAGTTCTACAAGAGAAAAGAACACAGAACCAGACATTTGGGAAAACCATTCATCAGCTACAGCAAAATACAACAAACAGAAAAGGTAAAACATATTCAGCGTAGCTATAGCTCACATCGGGCTATGGTGCAGATCTCATTACATACCAAAATTACATAAACATTTTGCTGAATGATGTTCATAAAAGATTATTTTATATGTTTACCATTGAGATGCTACAAACACATTATGAGAGGGACATATGACACAAAAACTCTACGCAGCTTTGCTAACTTGTAAAAGAAATATAAATGTTACACTTTCATTGCGCACTCAAATATAAGGATGGTTATTTCCTAAATTGTCTTTAGTACTGTGGTTCCTAAAGGTCACCTAGTTGGCCACACCTGAAATATTCAGAAGCACTAGTAACATCTGATCCACCGCACCACTGATGTACACAACATTTTGTCTCTTTACCTTTGTCCTGAATTTGCTGCAACACAACACCATTTGTCATTTAATCTCACAAAATCAGCATTTTGAGATATTCAGACATCATAACCAAAAGAAAAATTTTTCAAAGAGCTTTTTAATGGTGGGAAATATCTTAATATATGACAATTTTGCCAAAGGTGTCAAATTCTAAGAACATCAGATTCAGTGGGCAGTGCCATATTGATTTTTCTAAATGGATCAGTGTATTTAAATGCATACTAATTGCATCAAATACATCCTACACCATTTGACAGCAGATAATCTCAACTTTCATAAAATATAAACATCTGAAAACTTGTATTTTAATCGTAATTAAAGGTTTCTGCATTTTTCTCAAAATCAGACATGCTGATAAGTTATCAATTTTCCAAAGAGTACCACACTTATCCACAACTGGCAATGGAAGGACCTGTGTGTCATTATTATGAGCTACATTTTTCTCATCATGGAGTTAATTGTTTAAATAGCTTCTAATTTTTTAAATGTTAAAATATTTATTTACACTGCATGTTTATTTAGATGAGAGTAAGATGCTAGAGATGGATAGGACACACACTGTGGAAACCTGTTGATAGCATCACGAGGCAGTTCTTGCTCTGGAATTATCAAGGTAAGAGAAGCAGAGGGGGACTAAAAACATATGGAAAAGAGAACTGGAGACAATAATTAAAGGGTTGAGGATGACATGGAAAGATCTTGAGCTGATAGCACGTGACAGGAGAACTTAGCATGTGTTTGTTGGAGGCCTATGCTCCTTGGGGGGCTGTAGGGTAATGACGATGATGAGATTATTTAATTACAATGCATGCCTCAGCCCGTCAACTAAATTTGATTCATTTATTTCTTAAATGATACCTTACTGCCTTGTAGAAAGGATGCAGATTGCAAGATGAGAAAGAGAGGGCAGAATGTTAGACAGGCCTACGTACCCAATTTCTTAACCCTTTGAAAATATAGTTTGTTCATTCATTAATGTTGTACTTTACCATATATTTCCTCCCTATCATCATCATCATTTTCTTTTGGCACATGACATGATGCTACCACTGTAGCTGGTCCTCACAGGAAACCTGCACCAAGCATTCACATGCTCTTGCAGTTGTAGTTTTTGACATGATGAGGTTGCCAACTCCATGTATAACTTCATATTAGTTGCCAACCAACTCACTGATAAGATGAAATCTGTCAACATTCTGCTGTATTAATAATCCTGTATTCTGCTGTATTAATAATCCTGTATTCTGCTGTATTAATAATCCTGTATTCTGCTGTATTAATAATCCTGTATTCTGCTGTATTAATAATCCTGTATTCTGCTGTATTAATAATCCTGTATTCTGCTGTATTAATAATCCTGTATTCTGCTGTATTAATAATCCTGTATTCTGCTGTATTAATAATCCTGTATTCTGCTGTATTAATAATCCTGTATTCTGCTGTATTAATAATCCTGTATTCTGCTGTATTAATGCTGAGGAAAGTGATCACCTACCTTGCATCATACTCATCGCAAAGGGTAGGACCACTAGACACAGGAAACCTAAACAGACCTTCAAGTATTCTACAGGCCCATTCGACTGTAACAACCCTTTACACACATTGCGTCAAAATGCCAAACAAAAGACAGCGAGAACACCTTTCACCCAACCTCCCTGGTGGAAGAAGACAGTGGAGGATGCATGGATAGAAAAGGAAAGAGCAACAAAGGAATGGCGTAAAGCATGAAACAGAAGAATGATGAATGAGGGAGAGGTTGAAGAGATGAAGGAGAAAAAGCAAAGAGCTGTTAATAGATTCAAGAGCTTGGCAAGGGAGGCCAAGGATAAAGTGTGGGAGGACTTTGTGACAAAGGTGGGCACGGAAAAAAAAACCTGCAGAAATTCTGGTCCTTACATTGAAGAATTAATAGGAAAAGTGCAAGTTAACCCATCCCTAATATCAAAAGCTCTACAGGACTAAGCCTGAAGACGGAAGAAGAGAAGGGAAGAGCATTATTCAATCAATATGTGGAGCAAACGGATAAAGGTGACAAAAGTGCTCGCCTGAAAATAAAGGATAGTGTGCTGGAAAATGCCCTAAGGGGCCAGATAAACTTCGATCTCATTTCTGAAGAGGAAGTGGTGTACACATTGAAAACCAGCAGAAACACTGCTCCGGGTCCTGATGGTGTGCAATACCATCACATTAAACAGCTCGATGACACAGCAATTTTAAATATGGTGAGCGATTTCAACACAAGCATACAGAATGCTGAGGTGCCGAAAAACTGGCTACACAGTTACCTTCGGCCATTTCCTAACCCTGGCAAAGACCCCACACTGCTCAACAGCTATCGAATTATCACACTACAGAATGTCTATGGTAAATAGCTTGAAAAGATTGTTGCAAGACAAGTAATGAGCCACCTCAAAAATGCACACATCCTTCCTGATACCCTGGGTAGATATAGGCCTATGAAAACAACATGGGGTAATGCTGGAACGTTTGCATACGATGTGTAAGAGGGATTCCCGGGTAAAAGAGAAAAGGTGGCTGTCGCAATTGACCTAGAGGATGCTTATTACAGTGTGGACTTTGCAACCCTAATAGACTGTATAACGGCATATGGTGTAAACCCTTGGATAACAAGGTGGATAGCAGTTCTCCTTAATGGAGAGATCAGTTGCATTTTGCTTGGGAACTTGGACATCAGAACCAAGGCGCATATGCACAGGACTACCCCAGGGTTCTCCACTATCACCATAGCAAAAGTAGCAACCTTTCAACCAACAAGACTGGGACGAACATTAACTTTTGCAGATGACATACTCATGTACAGAACTGGTTCAGACAGACAGGAAATGGTCCAAGGCATACAAAAGACCCTACAGGCGGTTTCTAAATGGTGTGAGGAAAGTGGATCAAAGGTCAATCCCAACAAGGCCTGTGTGATGTGGTGCTCTTAGAACAACTCCATAGTGAAAGCAGACCTTCCAGACATCACTTTCAGTGGGCAGGACATTGAAATGCAAAACAGGCTAAAGTATCTGGGAGTAGTGTTTCAATCAATCAACACCCTTTAGCTCCCTGAGGAGCATAGGCCTTCAACAAACACATGCCAAGTCTTCCTGTTCTGTGCCATCAGCTCAAGTTCTTTCCATGTTTTCCTCATCATTTTCACCTCTGTATCCAGCTCTCTTCTCCATGTGTTTTTTGGTCTACCTCTGTCTCTCTTTCCATGTGGATTCCAGAACAAGGACTGCCTTATAATGCTATCAACAGGTTTCCTCAATGTGTGTCCTATCCATTGCCAGCGTCTTCTTCTCAGCTCTTGTTCCACTTTCACTTGTCTGGTTCTTGTCATCAATTCCACATTTGTGACTTTGTCATACCATTTCAGTCCTTCTATTCTATGCAAGCACCAGGAGTAACGTTTTATCGTGGGCTATCATTCAAGTATCATGTCAAATTAATCATACAGAAGTGCAAGCGAGGACTGGCAGCCTTAGAAACAATGGCTGCTGCGTGCTTGGAGCACAGACTATTGTTTCTCCTGTATCATCAGCTCATGATTTCAGTAATCGAGAATGAGCTAGGAATACTCACGCTGTCAGTGTCACAATGTGAACGACTGGAATACATTCAAAATGAAGGGATGCGACTAGTTTTGGGCTGTACGCCTGATACCCCCTTTGTGACAATGAAATACATGCTTGGATTGCTGTTGATTAGATCCAGATATGCGATGGCCCAGGCAAAAGCATATATGCGGGTAACCACTGACAAAAGACACCCCCTACATGAGAATGTAGCTGACATCAAAGGAGCAAGAATCAAGAGGGGGATGTCATGGATGGGACAGGCAGAAGCTACGATTGGTTAGTTGACCAGTGTTGAAAATGTATCCAAAGGGGAACAGTGGAGTAAGTCAGTGGAGAACTGGATAAACTACCAGCAGGTCATCATTAGCCTTGGCAGAGAGTGCAGATCTTGGGGCAATGGAAAAGCAGAGCTGGAGATTAATCACCTGATAAGTGATCATGCTGAGGATGATGATGCCATTGTGTACACTGATGGGTCTGTCGTGCATGGTGAGAAATCAGGAAGGGGCTTCTCTGCGAGAATAAAGGGCAGGGTCGTTGCTGAACAGAGTGGAACCTGCATGACAACAACCTCCAGCATGGGAATGGAGGTAGAGGCAGTTACTACAGCTCTGAGGTGGCTGTCTGAAACTCCATCAACCAGGGCAGTTATATTGTCAGACTCTCAAGCCATGCTTCAGAAAGTTCAGAATGGATGGCTGCGGCAGGAATGGAAAACAATAGAATCCTCAAGTCTTCAAGAACTGGTGTGAATCTACTGTCATGGTCATGCAGGGGTACATGGCAATGAGAGAGCTGACAGACTGGCCTCGAGAGCACCCATAGTGGGGGCACTGGACATGGATAAGGGAGAGATACTAAGGGTTATTAATGATCGCCTGCTGGATAATGACACTGCAATGGATGAATCAACAAGGCTGAGGATGTAGGAGTTTGGCTTCAAACATGGGACTAGCAGAAATGGACGTAAGAGAGGATACATTGTTTTATGTACAACCAGCGTGCTACAGGTACAATTAGCATTCATACTCTTCGACATTTGCTGAGGGAGACTGAGCACCTATGGATTTGCCCGGAGTGCAGTGAGGTTGATTCTGATTAACAATAACAATTAATAATCCTTTAAGTTTACCATTTTTGTTTACCATTTCTCATAGAACTGGCGTCTGAACTGCAGAATGTCTTCAAGACTGGCTCCTGAACCCATTCCTATGATACGGTCAACCTTCATTACCTAGAACAGAAAAATCATCTACATGTATATGTGCTAGATTATGTAGTGTCTACAAGAATATAAACGCAGGCAGTGTGTACAAACTTAGGAAATGTACCCATAGAAACACAGAAGATGTACCTATACAAACTTAGGAAATGTACCTATAGAAACAAGGAAGATGTAACTATATAAACTTAGGAAATGTATCTATACAAGCTTAGTTTGTGCAACTATACCAGCTTAAATAGTGTATTTATGCAAGCTTTGATAGTGTATCTAGATCCACTTAGATACTATAATGTATATTTCAAAGCTTAGTGTATCTATGCAAGCTAAGACAGTGTATCAGTACAAACTTGGTGAACCTGCAAAAACTTAAGAGTATTTATAAAACTTAGATCATGACTCAGTACAAGATTAAACTTTGAACAAGCCTGGATAATGTATTTACCGTACATCAGAAGCTCAGAAAGTGTACATAATGATAGCACTTTCTTTCCTTTCCCTGACGAAGGCCTTGTGGCCGCAACACTGGCTATTTTCTTTGTCTTTTGTCTTCAAAAGACAAATCACCTTTTTTTGATTTATTTGTATACCCATCCATTTAATGATAGGAAAAGTCAATGACAGCTCATATAAATTATATTCATGTAAAAACTATATTTAGTCATAATCTTTTTCCTTCAACATATTTATCATGATATTTTGTAACTTACACTCCTCTATATGTAATTCACTTATTTACTATGCTTGCATAAAAATACACATGCTTTCAAAAACTGTCCTCCTGTGCCAACCAGAGACAGTAAAATTTGACCATCATTTTTCAGTTAAGCCTAGAATTCTGTTTATTTGCATACTAGCAATAACCCGTCAAACTTGACAGGTTTTTAATTATAGTGTGCTGTTTCCGTTCCCAGATGAGCAGATAGAAGTACATTCTTAGAGTGTTTTTGGTTTCTTTCCATTATACAGTGTAATCAAACTGTTCATTAGCACCGACGTTTGAACGCTTTTCTTTGTTGATTGTAACTATTTTCTGGAGAGTATATATAATGGAAAGAATATAATTTTTCAACACGGTTGCATTCCTCAGCTGTGACCAACATACACATGATGAGAATTATGTTATTTTAGATTCAATTTAAAAGTTCTTTGATGACAACATTTCATGTGAAAGCGCGTGGATTGTTTTCAAAGAGTGTTTCCTAATAATAAGTGGTTTTAACAAAAACTTTCAAGTTTTCATGATTTGTACATCGGGTGAGGGCTCATGCACACCAATATTTACGCACTTTTTCTTTGTCGAGCGCTAGCCTACTAATTTTGTGAAAAAAAATAAAAAAAATATTTGTTTTATATAACACCCATGCCGCGCAAGTTGTACACCGTGCGTTGCACACTTTTTTTTCTGGTGCGCGTTATTATTTTGAGTGAGACCGACCGACGTAACATACATTGGTAATTATGTTAGTTGGGATACATAAAAATGAATTCTTATCTATATACAAAAGTCTAGTGGCATATGTCTGCTGAGCTGATTTCATGTCTGTTCAGTAAATTTTGTTTATTGACACAGGATGCTGAATTTTGGTAATGGTATAGTGGGACTACTAAACTGGTGTGCAAACATCTGGTAACAAGAACTCCCCAAGTTTAAAAAAGGGGGATAATTTGAGAAGGGGTTGAAAAGGGGTTTAAAGAAATCTGAGAAATTCAAAATGGTGGCATGTAAAAGGTTAATGGTGTCTATGTTTGTCCAGTCAATTTTGCTTACTACTTACTTCTTATAGACCTGGAAGGCTGAAATTTGTCAGGTTATAGAGAGGCCACTGAACTGGTGTGTAATAATCAAGCAGCCAGGAGTTCTACCTCCCAAGGGGAAGAAAAGGGGAAATTTAAAATGGCAACGTATAAAAGGTTAATGGTGTATGTCTTGTTGATTTTGCATATGGTGGAAGTACTGGAGTGTCTGTCTTAGATCTAGTTTTGTACATAATTTTTTTAAAATAAAGAAAATGCATCACCACTTATAGAAGAAATATTATGGATCTGTGTAAGATTGGAAAAAAAAACAAAAAAGACTCAGTGCATGCAGACAAAAATTTGGTTAATTTGTATCACTCATACCTTCTGCCGTTTTATGATTGTATCATTATTTGCATCAAGATACACAAGAATGCCAGACTGTGCTATCTTAGCCATAGAATCACTGTGTAGAGGATTTGAACCGCTCAAAGATACAACTGAGTTCTGCACTTTCAGGTCCAGCAGTGCTCTGCCTTCTTCTTCAACAAATCGTTTCTCGCCAACTTGTTTTAACTAGTAATTCAGAAAAGACAAAGAAATGCCCATAAGAAACATAAATATTTGCTTTTCCCTTCTTCTATTTCTGATGCTCAACCTTATATTCTTTCCACTATTATCATCAAAACTCTTCAGCTCACCAAGGAACACATTTCTTCAACAACTTCATGCCAAGTCTCTATGTCCTGTGCCATCTTCTCAAGGTCTTTCCATCTCTTTTGTATCCCTGTCATTTCTGTCTCCAGTTCTTTTCTCCATGTGTTTTTTTTTTGGTGCCTCATGACCTCTCTTACCCTGGGGGTTCCAGAATAAAGACTGCCTTGTAATGCCATCAAAAGGTTTCTTCAATGCATGTTCAATCCATTGCCAGCAAATTCTTCATATTGGTTACACAAGCACCTGCCTGGTTCTTGTCAATTCTTTGCATGATATACTATTTATCTCACTGAGGATAGAACATTCAGGAAGAATATTTGATTCTACAAGTGATAACTTGTGACTGCACTGCATTTATCGTAGCATTATTTAGAACTGTTTGATCCTGAGAAAGGTCGGAGATGTTCTTCAGATTTCATACAACCATTTCTCTGCCATGTGTTGTATCTCAGCAAAGAGGTTAACTATCTTGGACCTTCCCTTCTTTCTCTCTTGAGCTGACCTAAAGTTCTGTACATCGCTTGGGAAAATGGGTATGCATCATTACAATAACTAAGCTACAAAAAAGTGTTTATACTTCGGGAAGTTATTGCTGTGTAGTAAATATGTTGCTAAGTGATTCCATGTTATTTTTTACAGTTACGTGCCCTTGCTATACTCTCTTCCTGTCTTTTTTTCTGTAAGCAACATGGGAGACTAAATGTGTTCCTAACAATTCTTCATGTGTATCCAGTTAATGTTGTACATCTCCTTGTTCAAGATTATTGTAAATAGGCTACATCTCACATGTCTGTCAACACTATTAACATTTGCCTAATAATCAAAAGTACTTCAATGGATAAAATTGATGATCTAGGAAGAGAAGTAAAACCTTACTAAGTAACATACAGTACAAATCTAACTTATTATGTTATAATTTTGGGAACAAGTCTTCTGCAGTGATTAACAAGACTATAGCATAAAAATAAAGGTAATGACAATGCATGAATTGAACATCATGTCATTTATCTAAAAAAGCACTAACTTCAATTAAAATGTAAGAGTCATCTTTTAAACGAGTGTATTATTAGATTGGTACTTATGTAGCCTTTAATCCAGTGCTGGTATCTTGTCTGCAATATCTCTGCCTCATATCAAAATGAGTTGCTTTTCCCGCTCTTATCTCCATTTACTATCTTTTACTTTTGCTTAATTTATTCTGTCATTTCCTATACTTACATTTTTATCATAGTTCTTTTCACTTTCCATGAAAAGTTGAGCTGAAATAGTTGCTCTCCATCTATTTCTGTTTCAGGTCATCTTCTTCAACTCTGCCCATGATGGTCTATCTGCTTTGGCTTCCACGTACAGCAAGCTTTTCTGTGTTCTCTTTGGCCTCCTCATACTTCTCCTTCCCCTTGAGTTCAAGTCAATGAAGTGTGTTTTTCTGTTTATATATCATTTATTTTTCTGCTTTCAGCCTATCTATTACTTCCTCCTTCACTTAACACCTCAATTTTTCTCTCATTTCTTTGTTTCTCACAACATGAATTACTGGTACTCTCACCTTATTGGCCACACTCATGCCCCAAACTGGCTCCAAGTGATGGTCATCTATGTCTACTATATCCTTCCTTAAAGCTTTAGCCACAATTTTCCCCGTTGTAGTTTTGCCACAGCCTGGATTTCCCATTAGAATGATATTTTCCTGTAAAATGGTGATATTTGAGAGATAAACTTTAAGACTGATGAAGTCTGTGACATTAAATTTGCAATACATGAAGATTAAGACATGATTTATACCACATTAGATGTAAAACAGAAAATTAATGCAGAATAAATGTGAAACATAAACTGTGATATCAGGGACAAGAAGTAGTGGAGAGACGTGATCAGTACTGGCATCTGGCATGGCATCTGAAGAAAAAGTAATAATTCCAAAAGTTGGAGCACTTTATTTTGTCTGCCTATTCATATAAAGCTGGTTAATCTCCACTTTAGTTAAGATGACTACACAGAATTTGCCTATTGCAGCTGAGCCTACTTGCGCTGTAGATCACTGCACATGTAAATGAGAAAAATCAAAAACAAAACAAAGAATCTACATATAAATGTGTACAGAGAGGTACTTACAGCAAATCCTGTACATTAAATGACAGGCCATTCAAGTTAACTTACTCACTTACTTAGTCGTTCCCCTTCTACTGTGAGGTGTAGAGGTTTGGAAGAGAGAGCGCCAGACTATCCTATTGGCTGTCTTCCTCCTGGCCTGGTTCCATTCTAGTCCTCGGTCCTTCAAAGATTGTCTAATGTTGTCCTCCCAGCGGACTCTGGTCATCCTGGGGGTCTGGATCCCTGGCTCTTTGTTTCCCATGCTTGTCGTGGTAGCCGATCTTCTCCCATTCTGCAGACATGGCCAAACCATCTTAGTTGGGACTGTTCAATTTGGGTCTGCAGGGGGTGGGATTGTAGGCCTTGACATATTGTCTGGTTGCGGACCATGTCTCTTCTTGTTACTTCAACCACCTTCCTCAGATACCTCATTTCTGAGGTTTGGATCAAGTTAACAAATAAGACAAAATTGGATGAAGCCAGATAAGTACCAGACAACAAGCAAGTCTAAAGAAATAAATGAGGTCAGCTAAGTCATACTCTGAGGAAGCCAACATACAGTACAGTTTTGTAATTCACAGAAGAATACCCAGGAACACTAGAACAGGTTCAAGGCAGGTCTTTCCAGGTATATTTATCGAACAATATATTTTCTGCATCCCTTCATGCCTGCCCCACTTTTCTCAGCTCAGTCTAATTTCTACATGCACTCCTTTCTTCTCTATTTTCTGGGGGCTCCATCAAGCTTTGTTATACTCAACTTTCTTGCTCTCCACATCCACTAATCTTCCTCAATAATTTGTAGATCTCACCCACACAACTATCAGGTCCTACACAAAAATCAGAAACTTCAACTCTGATGTCAAGGTTGTCCTATTGTACGGCTCTGAAACACGAACAAGAACAAAAACAACAACCAAAAAGTTTTAGAAATTCATAAATTGGTAAAAAGGTAGTCCCATAGCAGAAACTGCCTTAGAGGAGTGAAGTGTTAGAGACTTCACCATACTAGGTCCAGCATCGAGAGGTGAGGGTGACCAGCTCTTTCCTCACTGTTTTTTCCTTCCCTAACTCAAAGAGCAGAGTCCGGTACCCGCTTACAACTGTGTTGACTGGAGTGTCTCCGTACTGTGATTTGAACCCGGCACCTTTGCCATGAGAGACCAGCGCTAGACATTCATAAATGGGTGCCTACATATAATAGAAGGATTCCAATGGTATGGCAAGATTAACAATGTGGAAGTGATGACAAGAACCAGTGGAACGGGAGATGGCAAGAAGATTCTGGCAATTGATAGGACACACATTTAGGGTACATGCTGATAGCATTACTAGGGAGTCCTTGTTCTGGAATGCCCAGGGCAAGAGAGATATAGGGATACTGAAAAACACATGGAGAAGAGAACTGATGACAGAAAAAAACAGTAAGAAGAAGACATGGAAAGAACTTGAGCTGGTGGCACAAGACATGAGGACTTGGCATGGATTAGTTGAAGTCCTTTACTCCTTGGGGAGCTGAAGAGCAATGAATGAACCAACACATCTACATCATCTTTAAAACACTAACATCACCATCATCAGTAACCAAAGAATTTGGTCATGACTCGTGAGTGGCTGCATATACGAGAGAAGTCAGAGTAGGGTGTTCAGATTGGGAAACCATTAACCAAATTCAAATTAAATATTACAATCAAATAGAAGCAGTTAAAATATAACTATATAACCATTCGTGAAGTTCTCAGGGATCTCTAAAGATACAAAGAAAAAAATTGGACCACTGCTCATCCAGGCATGTCGTACCAAGCGACTAATATGAGATTGTGCACGAGGGTAGCCATTTCATGATGTAAAACATATTGCCATAGAAACCACTGCTGCAAGAGAATGCGAATGATTGGTGCAGGCGTTCTACAAGGGGACAAACGGCAGTAGTGACTCCATGCTCCATGTGGAGTGCAGAGTAAAATGATGATATATGATATATGTCTTGCCACAACAGCTATTACAAATATTATCATCTGTCATTACCTTTCCATTCAACGCATTCCATGAACTCCATGTTTTGGGCACTTTCTCATGCAGGTTGCGATAAGTAAGGTAAACCCAGTTTCGACAGCATTCTCGGCTCTGCCACAAGAGAATTCTGGGAAATGTTCTCAGTGAAATGAACATAACCACTGTTGATTGATACCAGCAAACCATTTAAATGCATGTTGTAATACATTTGATTAGCTACAAAGTGTTAAAACATCGACACACATTATTATTTTTGTTTGGGACTACAGACACTGAAATGCGAAGAACACCATTAAATGGGGACATGAACTTCGTTAAGTGAAACACCTCTAACATTGAATCTGTTACTCTGAGAGCCCAGACCAGAATGAAGCAATGCCGTCCATAGGCAATCGTTTTTTTTTTTTTAAATTAATGAAGGAAAATATCCCGTTCAACCTCTGATGGGTTATAATTAGGATATATATTGTTTTCAATTCCAAATAATATGAACAACTGCCGATATGAGAAAGTGGCATCACATTTGTTCATAGGCAAACGCTCTAACCGCTTAGGCAATCACTTGCAGCGGGTACCCTGCCTTCAACAAATGTTAAGTGCTCCTGTCGCGTGCCAAGGACTCAATATTTGTCCATGACTTCTTCGTCTTTTTTCATATCTGTCTCCAGTAGTCTTCTCTAGGTGTTCTCCTGCATGTTTCTACTTCTTTTACCTTGGGGATTACAGAACACGGATTGTCTGGTAATGCTATCAACAAGTTTCCTCAGTGTGTGTTCTATCAATCGCCAGCGTCTTCTTGTCATCTCTTGTTCTCTGGCTCTTGTCATCTCTTGTTCTCTGGCTCTTGTCATCAGTTTCACATTGGTGACCTTATCGTACCATTTCAGTCCTATTGATGGGACCGAAGACGTAGCAAGAGATGAATACAGTCAGCGAACCAGAGCTGACCAAGACCCTACTCCACTTCCAAGTGGTGGTCCTGGAAACAGGCTGCATCACTGTAGACTGGCCGAGAGAGTAGAGATCGAAGAGGGAAGGCAAACCCGGTCCCCAAAAATGCCGTGCGGAAGTCGGATGTGTCGGACCGAAAGGCGCAAATATCGCAGCTTGACTGTAAACTGCGACACAACGCAACCAACGTCCTTTTCAGGACGAACGAGAAAGAAGTCATATTCCACGCAAGCACTAATTTCTGAAAGTCTGTATCTTCGCGTTTGTTTTTGTTGTTCTCCATGTTTCAGAGCCATACAATAGGACCGACTCGACATTTGAGTTGATGTATAGCACTTTGATTACCAAACGTGATAGTTATGTTTAAACTATAATAACAAGAACTATACACACGTATATTTATGTTTGCACAAAGAACTACTAACCTTTCAGTGTTTTGGAGCAATCGCGTTAGAAATTGGTAACCAAAGTATTAAGTCGATTCCTGGTTCCTTGAATAATATTTTCAGCCTGGGTAGCGCAGCACTTTATACGAAAGAAACTATCACTATTTTCCCTATATATGAAAGCTACGTGTAATAACCAAGCCGAGCAAGATAACTATTGTCTTTTATTAACTGCATTACATGGCTGCACTTCATTACACACTATCCGAGAGCCACGTGTGTATAGTTACACTAGATTATACGGACTTCGTAACGGCGATCTAGTACATAACACAGAGAAAGTGAGATAACGTGTGTATAGATGCTTTAGTTTATACGAACTAGCGCATACATAGAGAAAGTGAGCTAACGTGTGTAACCGTCTGTGTTCACCTGATTTTCTTGAACATACTAATAGAAACTGGGTCGTAGTACGAAGCCATATAGGTCAGTAGTAACTATACTACTCGTCAAAAGTCAAGGGCCACTTAGAAAAACCTTGGTTGAAACCATAAAACAAATCTGATATAAACGTAATTGGTATCAGTCAAAACGGCATTTATTGAATACCAAATTGGCATGTCACGTAAAGAAATGGAAACACATTCAAACTCAATGAAGCTGTGAAGTGTGTCACCCACCTTTTCAAAAGTCACACAATAGATATTGGACAAATAGACATTTCAAAATCGGGTATGACCACCGTTTGCAGCAAGGCATTCAAGACAGCGTAGACGCATCGAGTCCACAAGGGTCCGAAGAGTATCCTAAGGAACAGCTTGCCCTTCCTGAAGCAGAAATGCAGTCAGCTGTGCAACATCCATTGGCAGGGGGTGATTTGTTGACAATCTTTGACCAAGGACATCCCAGAGGTGCTCAATCGGAGAAAGGTCAGGTGAATGAGCTGGCCACGCCATCCTGATCATCCCATGTTGCTGAATAAACTCATTCACCACACCAGCTCGATGGGGTCGAGCGTTATCATCTTGGAGGATGGCATTACCACCTATGGCCTCCAGAGCAGGCTGAACAATTGGTCTCAAGATTTCGTTCTGGTATCTTGGGCCGGTCAAGTTGCATTGGATGATGTAGAGTGGGGTCCTGCGGTGTCCCAGACTATGACAGAACCCCTACCATAACGATCCACCTCTCGAATTGTGTCATCAGTAAATCGCTCTCCTGGTCGTCTCCAAACTCGAATCCTGCCATCATTGAATGACACAGTGAAGCGAGATTCATCAGTGAAGAGAACGTGACTCCATTGTTACCTTGTCCATCGGATGTGCTCGCGACACCAAGCAACACGGGCTCTGCGATGAGCAGGAGTAAGAGGGATTCTGACTGCAGGACGTCGAACAGCCAGTCCAAATTCATGTAAACGTCTGCGAATGGTGCTTTGACTGACATTAACGTTTACAGTTTGTCTCAGCTGACATCTTAGAGTGAAACAAGTCACTGTTCGATGGCGCAGGGCTGACAACAAGAGGTACCGGTCATCATGTCTATTGGTGCATCTAGGGCGACCTGGCGGGTGGCGATCCTCCACACTTCCTGTGGCCTGAAGTCTCTCCAAAATTCTTTGGATAGTAAAGTGTGATACTGCAAGCCGTCTAGCAACCTCACGGACAGATAAACCACTTTCAACCCACGCTATAGCCCTCATTCTTTGTAAGGTGTCAAGACTTCTTCTCGGTGGCATGGTTTTTGCAAGTGATGAAACTACCCTAAGTCTGCTGATTGTAAAACAAATTAAGAGTGAACTCTGTTCACGAAAAGCCGCCATTGCACGTGGAATGTCAATCAGCACGATTACTTCACCTGTTTGGTTGTACGGAAGTTTGAAAAAACAGATTAAAAATGTGAATTTATGGTCAGCAAACCAAATTGCACGTGATCACCATGGTTGTTTTTATGCTTAACGTGCATAGAGGACTGTCAGAGGAAGATATTGCACCCATTTTTACTAAAAACTTCCTTCAATTAATCATTCTATGCGCTTATATAAAAGTGTATTGAAAATAATAGGGTGGCCCTTGACTTTTGACGAGTAGTATAGTTTGAGGTGTAGACGAATATGTCTGTCTACAGGTCTCGATTACCATACTATCAGTTAGTGCTGCTGTTGATGGCTTCCCAAGCTAGTGTCACATTCTGTTAATCTTGTCGGTTTGTCTTCGCCTACTTCTATTTTCCCCCTTGGTTACAATGTTGTCAAATACTCCTCTTCTCATCACATGTCCAGCGAAGACTGACTGTCGTCCCATTATATTTATTATTATATTTCTATAATTAACTTCTCAAGCATTCTTCGTTAGTTATCTTAACTGTTCACACGGGACTATTGTGAGTCATGTTTCTTACGGCACATGTGACTACCACTGTAGCTTGTCCACTTGCCGGAAGCCTGCACCAAGCATTCACATGTTCTTGCCGCAGTGGTTTATGGGACAATTGTTTGCATGACGAGGTTCCCAGCTCCATACACAATCTCTGAGATAGGAAACTCTTTACAGAGCGATACAACAGGAAGCAATCTGATCATCAGAAGAAGTCCCCCGGTCCGACAAGTGTTTCGGCCCGATATACTCCTTTACACTCTAAGGGGAGCGGGCCCACTTGGGTCATGACTCCCAAGCGTCTCAGCCTCCTGTTGTCTTGTATCGAAAATGACCTCATATTAACCGTCTTGTACGACGTACTCAAGGTACATTAGTCTTATTCTATCATTATCATTCTCTTCAGAGACCCCTGGGAACTACAAGGGTTAATGCATTTATCTTAAATAGTGTAAATGGATACCTGACTCTAGTCTTGCATAAGGCAAGGTAAAGGATCCCGTTACATGACCATTGAGGCATACTGGGAATATAGTGTTAGGCTCATATTTTCTAGACCATACCTGTCCTTGAATTTAGGAAGGAAAAGGCAGCGAGGAAGGGAACTGGCCAACCCACCTCTCGATGCTGGACCAAGTATAGTGAAGTCTCTAACACTTCACTCCCCTTCAGTATCCGCTATGGGACTACCTGTACCTTTTATACCTGCATTATATTTGTCAATAATCAATAATTTAAGGTTAGTATGTTTAACATACTTTTATTAACTGAACTTGTGGGGTTAATATTATGTTATAAATGTCTGTGTTTATTCTTCCTCTTCTTTGGTCCTTGGTCGCTGACAATCAAAGCAGTCAGTGACCATCACGCCTAGTGGCATCTTGTAGGTCAGCAACAAATAGTCTCCGCTTTGGTCCTTGGTCGCTGAATGTCAAAGCAGTCAGTGACCATCACGCCTAGTGGTGCCTTGCAGGGCAGCAACAAATAGTCTCCATTTGGTCCTTGGTCGCTGTCTGTCAAAGCAGTCAGTGACCATCATGCCTAGTGGTGTCTTGTAGGGCAGCAACAAATAGTCTCCACTTTGGTCCTTGGTCGCTATCTGTTAAAGCAGTCACTGACCATCATGCTTAGTGGTGTCTTGCAGGGCAGCAACAAATAGTCTCCACTTTGGTCCTTGGTCGCTGAATGTCAAAGCAGTCAGTGACCATCATGCCTAATGGTGTCTTGTAGGGCAGCAACAAATAGTCTCCACTTTGGTCCTTGGTCGCTGTCTGTCAAAGCAGTCAGTGACCATCATGCCTAGTGGTGTCTTGTAGGGCAGCAACAAATAGTCTCCACTTTGTTCCTTGGTCGCTGTCTGTCAAAGCAGTCACTGACCATCACTCCTAGTGGTGTCTTGTAGGGCAGCAACAAATAGTCTCCACTTTGGTCCTTGGTCGCTGTCTGTCAAAGCAGTCAGTGACCATCACTCTCCTTGGTCGCTGAATGTCAAAGCAGTCAGTGACCATCATGCCTAGTGGTGTCTTGTAGGGCAGCAACAAATAGTCTTCACTTTGGTCCTTGGTCGCTGTCTGTCAAAGCAGTCAGTGACCATCATGCCTAGTGGTGTCTTGTAGGGCAGCAACAAATAGTCTCCACTTTGTTCCTTGGTCACTGTCTGTCAAAGCAGTCACTGACCATCACTCCTAGTGGTGTCTTGTAGGGCAGCAACAAATAGTCTCCACTTTGGTCCTTGGTCGCTGTCTGTCAAAGCAGTCAGTGACCATCACTCCTAGTGGTGTCTTGTAGGGCAGCAACAAATAGTCTCCACTTTGGTCCTTGGTCGCTGTTTGTCAAAGCAGTCAGTGACCATCATGCCTAGTGGTGTCTTGTAGGGCAGCAACAAATAGTCTCCACTTTGGTCCTTGGTCGCTGTCTGTCAAAGCAGTCACTGACCATCATGCCTAGTGGTGTCTTGTAGGGCAGCAACAAATAGTCTCCACTTTGGTCCTTGGTCGCTGTCTGTCAAAGCAGTCACTGACCATCATGCTTAGTGGTGTCTTGCAGGGCAGCAACAAATAGTCTCTACTTTGGTCCTTGGTCGCTGTCTGTCAAAGCAGTCAGTGACCATCACTCCTAGTGGTATCTTGTAGGGCAGCAACAAATAGTCTCCACTTTGGTCCTTCGTCGCTGTTTGTCAAAGCAGTCAGTGACCATCATGCCTAGTGGTGTCTTGTAGGGCAGCAACAAATAGTCTCCACTTTGGTCCTTGGTCGCTGTCTGTCAAAGCAGTCACTGACCATCATGCCTAGTGGTGTCTTGTAGGGCAGCAACAAATAGTCTCCACTTTGGTCCTTGGTCGCTGTCTGTCAAAGCAGTCACTGACCATCATGCTTAGTGGTGTCTTGCAGGGCAGCAACAAATAGTCTCTACTTTGGTCCTTGGTCGCTGTCTGTCAAAGCAGTCAGTGACCATCACTCCTAGTGGTATCTTGTAGGGCAGCAACAAATAGTCTCCACTTTGGTCCTTCGTCGCTGTTTGTCAAAGCAGTCAGTGACCATCATGCCTAGTGGTGTCTTGTAGGGCAGCAACAAATAGTCTCCACTTTGGTCCTTGGTCGCTGTCTGTCAGAGCAGTCACTGACCATCATGCCTAGTGGTGTCTTGTAGGGCAGCAACAAATAGTCTCCACTTTGGTCTTTTGTCGCTGTCTGTCAAAGCAAGCAGTGACCATCACGCGTAGTGGCATCTTGCAGGGCAGCAACAAACTGCCTCCACTTTGCTCCATAGGCAGCCATTCTTCGTGTGGTGCTCCAGCAGTTTCATGCTTAACATCTCCGCCTCCACTGTTCTCCTCCAAGTGGCTTTTGGCCGTTCTTGCTTTCGCTTTCCTTCTGGAGTCTATAGCGTGGCAGTTCTGATGATGGTGTCAAGGCTTCTGAAGATGTGTTCATCCTTACTCGTTCTTATAGTTGTTATATGCTGATTCTTGTTTTCATTTATTAGTCATTCATTTTTCTGTGCACTCTTTATGGTGCATAAAGCCACCGCTGTAGCTGGTCTCCTTACAGGAAACCTGCACCAAGCACTCACATGCTCTTGTAACAGTGGTTTCTGTGGCAATTTATTTTAGATGATGAAGCTGCCAGCCACATGCTCAACCACATATAAGTTGCATTATACGACATGCATAAGTGTGCTGTAGTGCTATTCTGTCTTGGTCTCATAAGAGACCATTGGAAACTAAACGAGGCATGATCAACAATACAAGAAGAAAAATGAAAGCAGAAATGATGGCTGGAGGTAAATGGAGCGACTGATACACTACCATGCTATTATTTCTTTGTCTCCTCAAAGGCCCCCAGGAACTGATTCTTCTTTTACTAATATGTAATTTTACTGTGTTGTGTAGCTCCTTTGATGCACGTGTGCAACATCTATCAACATCGCGTGACCTATTAATCATGGAAGAGATAAGTTCTATAAGTAACTATAATGGACTAGGTCAGAGATAAGACAAGACAGTTCAGTTTTAAGAAAGATAGTTGCACTATGGATCAATCAATCAAATTGGGCCATTATGTAAAATCAGGATTTCAAAAGAAAGACGAATATGGGACAGCTGTCTTAGATATAAGTACAGGAATAGAAAAGCACAACTGGCAATATGCCTTGCCTGAGGTGACCAACAATCATCATCATTTTCTTTTTTGCTCCTTATGGGGGATGCAACCACCACTGTAGCTGAGCCTCTTGCAGGAAGCCTGTACAAATCATTCACATGCTCTTACAGCGCTTGTTTCTGAAGCAATTTTGTTTTACATTTTAAGTTTGCCAGCCTCAGGCACAAACTTGTATTAGTCGTCTTGCATGACATGTCTGCTGGAGCAGTATTCCTATTCTTTCTTTGTTTCATAAGAGACCAGTGGGAACTACACGAGTGTGACCTACAATAGATGACAATGGGAACTACACGGGTGTGACCAACAATAGATGACAATGGGAACTACATTAGAACTTAGCATGATGGTTATTAGAAGAATAAACACTTCAGAATACCATTATAATGTTGCATAAGATATATCTCATTAAGTTAAAAAATAAAAAAAACCGCAACATGCCTACAACTGTAGAATATATGGTCTATCTGTTCTCAACACCTGCTCCACAGTTATGGATGAATTGCATGCCTATAAATAATCTAATATTGATTTTTATGTGTTGTTCATACTTCCTAGATTTTAGTAGGAAATGTTCTGTATTATTTATTTCTAGACACTCTGCACAGTAAAATTCTTCTGTTCTAAAATTACATGATACATATCAGCACAATGGAAGAAGAAAGACGAGAGAGAGAACTGTGCCAACGTTTGGGGGGGGGGGCTTTGAACCACAGATTACGTGACAATGAAACAACTTGTTTTCTTTGTAAAGTTACTTGACGACAGCTTAGGCTACGATAATGCTCACAATAATGAACAGCAGAAGTGAAGACAAAATGCTGGTTTTTTTTTATTTTTTAAAACAAAGTATCCTGTTCAACCGTCGATGGGTTATAATTAGGATATATAGTGAATAAATTCAAGACAATATAGTAACTTCTTCCTCCCCTCCACTAAGTCCAAATAGATTAAATCAAAACCAATATTGTGTAAGTGTGTGACCTCCGCTTTGCAAGAAACAAACAATAAAAATTATTTAAAAAAAAATAAAAATTGACGGAAAAAAAACAAAGTAAAGTCTCTCATAACTGCCCTGTTGTTAACAAGGTAAAAATGGGTGAGAAAGCCCAGGGGTGTCTGAGATTACATCAAATCCACCAATTATATGCCATCATCCACACGAGCACCCCATCAGACTACCCCTTATCCTCACACCATCATTGATCCTTATATATTAATTTTAGTTCTTGTTATATAAAGATGCTGGTGTTAAATAGGACACACATAAGGAAAACCAGTTGATAGCATTATGAGGCAGTTCCTGTTCTGGCATTCCCAGGGTAAGAGACACAGGGGCATACGAGAAACACAAAACAGTCTTCTTCTTCATTCACCCTCAGATGTCAACTTGAATAAGTTCAAAGAAAGCAGTGGTCAGCCTGAGGCTGTTGATATCTCCGTAGATTTTCTCCAGGAATGGTACTGATGATGGCCATAAGCGTTTTCTCTGTTCCACACAAAGAAGTGAAAAGGATAAAGAAAAACCTTGAGCTGATGGCATAGGGCAGAAGGCATCACATGTCTTTGTTAAAGACATACGCTGCATGGGGAGTTAAAGGGTATTAATGATGATGAAAAAAGCAGACGTGAATGCTTGGCACAAATTTGTTGAAGGTCTATGTTTGCTTAGGGAGCCGCGGTAGCATGGTGGTTAGTGCACTGGCTTCCTAGCTCAGTGGTCTATGGTTTGATCCCCAGATGAGGTGGAATTTTTTTAGGCCGCAAACAGCTCCTGGGTCGACCCAGCCCCAAATGGGTACCAGAGCAACTCTGGGAAGGTTAAGGCGGCCGGCGTGATGCTGACCACATCATCCCTAGTGTGCCGACGGTTGAGAAAATAGGGGTCTAACACCATATTCCCAATATGCCTCAATGGGCATGTAACGGGATCCTATGTTTGCTTGGGAGCTGAAAGGTGAATGAATGATGAAGGTGAAAAGAGTAGACAATAATTTCTAGCAATCTCAGCTGCACTGCACCAATGTACTCTCTCACTTTTTTTTATCATGATATATACGTTAGATCTGCAGTATTGGCTGTCAGGAATTAAGCTTATAGGGTGTTAAGCTGAAAGAAGAAAGCGTAACTCAAAACAATACAACAACAAAAAAACAAATAAAACAAAGCTTTACTCAAAACAACACAATACAATTAAAAAAAAAGATCCCACAAAAAGATTTCAACAGCCAGACAATAATAACACAAACAAGTGAAAACTTGAAAGATAGTACATAAATTTAATAGACACTAAACTAGGTGTAGCAGGTATGCAGTATACACGTTTTATCACAAATACTCACACCTACACAAAGCTCAATTATAATGTCAATAAGCAACATGTTTTTAAATGAACAAAATTAAACTCGTACATTTCATTATGCAAAAAACACATAATGATGTATATATACTCAAAATAACAAAATCACAGACAAAAGGCCAGTAAATATTCTATAAAAAGGTAACAAAGTTACATGCACGAGTAACTATGTTACAAGTTTTAAAAAAATATGAGTAACAAAGTTACAAGCTTTTAAAAAGAATGAGTAACAATGTTACATTCTTACATAACATTTTACAACAGTACTCAATAAATTGACTTACATAAACTTACGTCTCGAGGTAAGCATATTTAATTGCAGAAAATGCAAACAATATTATAAACATAAAGGACACAGATCAACATGTGGCTTCATGCTAGTCACATAAGCATCATCAGCTGCCATCATTCACCGCTGGGGATCTCCAATATCTTCTGTCTCTTGTCTTGAATGTAAACTCTGATAAACTTTTTCCTGTCTATCTCTTGATGTTATTTTCCCACTTATAGCGTGCTGTCTTCCTCTTGCACATTTGTCTTCAACTCTTCCTTCAATTATGATCTTCAGTACGGTGTTATGTCTTTTTATATGGCCAAAATATTTTAACTAACTTTGATCTTCATTAATTCTCTTTTCACTCCTAACATTTCTAGGAAATCTCTATTTGTTTTCTTCTCTTTCCATGAGATACACCCCACATACAAGTATATGAGACGAATAAATTATGATCTACTCTTTCAGCCATCATCATGCATTTACCCTTAATATATAAACACATATATACATTTTTCATACGTTTACACAAAGGCACAATAAATGTAGGTGCCAATCCACTGTGAAACTTTCAGCTTGGCAACTGTTTTTCAACATTTAAAAATATGTTATTTTAGCATGCTTATTAAAACAATTAATGCCAGCATTTCCAATGTGGCGCATACATTTATGATGTTACATCTGAATCACCAAAAAACCTGTTGTGCCCCGTCAACATAACTACTTTCATTTTATATTAGACTTTAGTGATGCAAAGGAATTCATGCTGCTCTTGCATGAATTAGAGGGTTAGGTCTCTAACCAAGACCCTGAAGCACCTCAATGTGGTGCATCCTGGAAACAGGCAACCTTCTAGTTGCCTGGTCAACACTTCAGGGATTGTCTAGCCACACCAGAGTTGCCCAACATCACGGTTACCCCTCTGGTTAAACATGTTGAGAACCCAGCACTGCACACTAAGCTTGGGAGAGTCACCTGAACCCCAGACTTAACACCGGTCTTTACCTGATTGGCTACCTGCAGGAGGATCACACAGTGAATAGATGGCAGGTAAGGGGAGATGAGAGGTGACTCTGTGCACGATTAGATGATTCCTTGGGACAGCCCAGAACCACAGCACAGCACCGTAGCCCTGCATATTTGGAAAGCTCCCATGGATGGCCAAGAATGCACAGTATGCCACCCCTTCCAGCCTGAAGACAGATGTGATGATCCTTTAAAAGTATGCCAAGCCAGGACAGAATACCCAGAAAAGAAACTAGAGCTCATGACTCCAACTAAAAAAATTTCAGAATGGCAGACAACCCACAGGAAAAGCCTAGATCTGCAATGTAGATAATGCCAAGGATTCTTCAACTTGGCAATGGCTGCAAAAGAGCAACAAGCTCGGCAGCCTTAGTTAAAGTGAAAATTTTGCAGTCAGTACTCTCCAACTTAAACAGTTAACAGCAATTGCTGTAAAAACAGCCAAAAGACTACGCTACATCCATTATAACAAATATGACATAGTCATATACAGCTTCCTAAAAATATTCACACAATTTTTAATACGTTTGTTAGAAATGACTATTCTGAGGGGCATGGGTTAACTTACAATTAACGACACCGACAACTTCATGAGTTTAAATATTATTTACAATATTAAGAACAATAAAAAAAATAAACTGGTAGTGATATGAGAATGGCCAGGAGGTTATTTGTTATATCCGCCTGGCAAATGAAATAAAATCAACAACAATTTGTTCCTGGATTGCGCTCAGCATTGAACTGTCGTGTCTGAAATCCTCATAGTCTTTTAATTAACTCATTCTAACCCACGAGCCAGGTTACCCTATAGATTTACCTGCAGGCCACGTTACCCTATAGATTTACCTGCAGGCCACATGGTGTGCCCACTTGATATTATTCCGAATTTTAATGAAAAATGAGAAAATAAGAGGCCATGGCTCGTTCAAATCATGTAAACACTTCCTGTGGATTTGAACTGGTAGCGAAAGAAATATTATGGTGCTTAATTTTTGCATACTTTGATCAATTAATGACATCATTAGGCTGTTTGTTTACATACAAGTAGCATAGTCACATATACAACACATAAACTATCAATGGATCAGCCGCAAGAGATTAGTTCTAAATGAATTTTAGTGATATCGATAGCAATAATAACCTATTTTTATTCTGAGAAGGATGTTTAACAAATTTGGTATTTTTAAGTAATAAATTAATTAAACTGTGTGGGACAGGATTGTGTGAGATTTCAGTTCAGCAATATGTGACTTCACAAAAATACGTTTTGATTCCGGGGCTTTTACTGCCAAGAAATTATGTAGAGCTGAAATATTTATGTGTAAGTACACAATTTTGATTTTTTATGGTTTCTACACCTCGCAAGACATAACAATCGATTATTACATCACATAAAAACTCAACATTGTTTCACAAGATTCTTCAGACAATTTCCTAAAGTTTGATGCATATTACATTTATCTGCTGAATAAATATATATGTCTACTGCTTGTTTTTAAAACATCACTTGTAGAAAAAAAATACCTCCATTCTGGGGGCTGGGTAAAACTGCCTGGGTTAGAATGAGTTAACACAATGGTGAAAATTATTATTTCCTTTATGAATGCATGCTGCAGATCACTTGGATTTGTATCAGAAACTGTACAGAGAAGGTCAAGAGTTTGATGGTGAAGGGAGGAGAAAACTTCTCATGGCAGGCCTTAAAATTACCACCAATGATAATGCTCTAATTTATTTTTGTTGAACTGGTATAGCTCAAAGCAAAAGTTATGCAGGTGACATCAGTCTCAACATGAGAATGGATTGTCATATTTGAGAAATGCAGACTGAAAAATGTACCCAGAAACCAGAACCTAAAGGGGCAGAGAAAAGAAAGACCTCAAATGTGTCCATGCACTGAAGAGAAGCAACTAATGACTTTTGCTGGGCTTAATTAAAACATGGAATACAGTTAATTTTTGCAAAGGAGGCTCAATTATGTATATAAAAAAACAGGATGACAGTATGAAACCTGTGTTCTAATGGGAGGTGAAAAGAAATTCTGGATACAATGTGATTCTTCAAGAAAAAATATTACATTTATTAGTATGGAGATACCAGCAAAAAAAATTAAAACTTTTCTGAAACCTCCCTGCTTAAGGAACACCCAGAGTCATATACTGCAGAACCATACTTTACTTTACCAAGAAGAGATCAAGTGATAATTTTCAGACTAAGAACCGGCCATTGCAGACTGAAAGACCATCTGTACAACAAATTGAAAATTGGACAGACAGATATGTGTTCCTGTGGGGAGGACAAACAAACAGACAGACAGACAGATATGTGTTCCTGTGGGGAGGACAAACAAACAGACAGATATGTGTTCCTGTGGGGAGGACAAACAAACAGTAGAACATGTCCTCTAAGACTGCCTGCTTCATGAGAGGAGTACAGTGGCAGCATGACCTTCACCTCAGCTGAGGGAGAAGCCTGTGATAGACTGCCAGCTTTATAAGAGACATTTTTTGTGTTTTTAAACCAGCGGCACTTGGGCTTTCAGCCCTTTGGCCCAATGATATGTCATTGCGAGGCTGGGGAACCTGTGGACTTTTCTTCCAACCCGGTCAGGAGCTTTGCTCCTTCCCATCCACAGAGGGTTTATCTCAGGAGCCGTTCAGGTTATTCAGTCAAAATCCCGGTCGATGACACTTCTTCAAATGCCCACGCCCGGGCTTGAACCTTGAATACCTAATCGCCAGCGCAATGTGGTAACCATTACACCAGCGCGGCTCCCATTATAAGAGAGATAGATGTGGTTATTTGAGAGTGAATGAAAAATAGGAAGTAGGCAACTTGTTCATCGCAGCATTTGGCGAAGGTGGAGTTTTTTCCGTTTCACAATCTGTCCACAGAATATATTTATATAGCAAAGAATGACCTCCTTATGAATTTTACAGTATTTAAAATGAAATGAAATCAATAAATAAAAAAAATAAATTAAGGCAATGAATTTATTTGGTACAGGATGTTTGCAGAAAACATTTTTTTGGAAGAACGTATACAGTAAAGAACGTCATGGAGATAAACTCATTAATCAAAGAATTTTCTGGTGAAAAGTTGCTGAGGAATTTAACCAGTTCACAGTTTTTGTTGTTCTCTTTTATCAGCTCTTGCATAAAGGTGGTACTTTTGCTTGAATTGAGTTACTTTAGCGGAGTATAAATTTGTTTTAAATAAAGAAACATGAATAAAACCTAACTGTTTCAATTTCAGGATTAAAAAAAACAGCCTTAAAAGATAACTACGAGGTCTGGTCAAAAAGTATCCGACCTTTTTTTTTTTTAGGGTAAAAAAAAATGATATACAGGAGGTTTCTCTGGTGGATACAGTGGAGAAGATCTTCCTGCGCATGCGTGAATTTTTTCCCTCCCAAAGACAGTGTCAGTCATCTGCAATTAGTGTACGCGCGAGCTGTGGTAGTAACAAGCCGTCGGATTTTTATTTGTCCCGAAATGACGGAACGTTTTGAACAGCGGTATTGCATTAAATTTTGCCAAAAGCTCGGTGATTCCCAAGTAGAAACAATTCGAAAGATTCAACAAGCTTTTGGCGATGAAGCCATGAGCATTACACAAATTAAGTAGTGGTACAACCGTTTCAAAGATGCCTGCACATCGGTGGATAGCGAGCCACGTTCCGGTAGACCATCAATAAGCCAAAACGACGTGGTCATTCACGAAGTGCGGACTTTGGTCATGCAGAACTGTCGTATCACCATCCGAGAACTTAAACACGAGGTGGGGATAAGCCACGGTTCAGTACAATCCATATTGACGGAGGATTTGAACTTGCAGAGAGTGTGCGCTAAATTCGTGCCGAAGCTGTTAACGATGGAGCAGAAGCAACTCCGTCTGGAAGTCGCGCAGGACATGCTGGACTGTGCAAACAGTAACTTCCTGAACACCTTGATCACTGGTGATGAGACGTAGGTTTACGGGTACGACCCGGAAACCAAGACACAGTCTTCACAGTGGAAACACTCATCATCTCCAAGGCCAAAGAAAGCAAGGCAGGTGCGCAGCAACATCAAAGTCATGTTGACCGTTTTCTTTGACTCCAGTGGAGTGGTGCATCACGAGTTCGCACCACAAGGCCAAAACGTTACCAAAGATTACTATCTGGAGGTCATGCGTCACCTTCGTGATGCTGTACGGCGCAAACAAACGGACCTGTGGACAACGGGAACTTGGCAGCTGCATCACGACAATGCACCCGCACATTCTTCGCATCTGATTCAGACTTTCTTGGCCAAACACAAGACTCCTCTGATTCGCCAGGCTCCATACTCTCCTGACATGGCTCCTTGCGATTTCTGGCTGTTCCCCAAGCTGAAAATACCGTTGAAAGGGACCCGATTTGAGTCACGAGAAGACATTATGATAAATTCGACGGCCGAGCTATACTCCATTCCCAAAGAGGCCTACCTGAAAGTCTTCCAAGCATGGTGGGACCGCTGGGAGAAGTGTGTGCAGTCCCAAGGAGAGTACTTTGAAGGGGATTAGGGTTTCAGACTTCCAGGTGAGTGATTGTATTTTTCCTGGCCAAAAGGTCGGATACTTTTTGACCAGACCTCGTAGGTGACTGTAGGAATGCATTTCACAATATCTGTATACATAATGTACTATTCTAAATAAATCGTTTTCTAGGCCGACCTACTTATGGTGGAGAAATGCAGCTAAGAAAATTTAATATGCTTAAAGGAATATGTCGTCTGTGTGTATGTAAGCATGTGAGTATGGATGTAAACATGTCTGTATGTATAAAATACAAAAGCATATTTACATAAACATATATACATACCACCATCATCACACTTTCAACTCTCCACGGAGCCTTTAACAAACATATGCCAAGTCTTCCTGTCCTGCACCGTCTGCTCAAGGTCTTTCTATGTCTTCCTTCATTCCCTTCGTGTCTGTCTCCAGTTCTCTTCTCCATGTGTTCTTTGATCTCTCACTACCTATCTTATCGTGGAGATTCCAGAACACAGACTGCCTGGTAATGCTATCTACAGGTTTCCTCAGTGTGTGTCCGATCCACCTCCAGCATCTACTTCTCATCTGTTGTTCCACGTGTCTGGTTCTTGTCATCAGTTCCACATGAGTGACCTTGT
Organism: Oreohelix idahoensis; assembly: GCA_024509875.1. Lineage (NCBI taxonomy): Eukaryota > Metazoa > Mollusca > Gastropoda > Stylommatophora > Oreohelicidae > Oreohelix > Oreohelix idahoensis. Next base: position 21,975 of record JAMPIV010000651.1, on the reverse strand, counting down.
CATACCACTTCAATCATTCTGTTCTACGCAAGCATCAATTTATACAAGCCTGTAGCATTTTGGTTGTTGTTTTTATTGTTCTCCAGGTTTCAGAGCCATACAATAAGACTGACATATATAGGTGGCCAAACTTTGCAACATATATCTGCAACACCAGACAAGCAATCAGAAGATACATAACTGATGTAGTGAGACAGATAGGACATAGTGAAAAAACAGCAACAGTGTGTCAGAGAATGAAACACGGCGTGTTGATTCACAGACATAATGTGTTAAGAGAATGAAACAGTGTGCTGATTCACAGACATAATGTGTTAAGAGAATGAAATACAGCATGCTGATTCACAGACACAATGCGTATGGCTTGATACAGGTCTGTATCCTTCTTTTCGAAAACCAAAATATTCTTAAAATCAAGATTCTTTGGGCTACTTTTTAATCACAATTTGGGCAATTTCTGACTATTTTGGGGTGACGGCTATTTTTCTAACACATTCTGGGCGACTTTGGCTATTTTGGACAATGTGGGCAATTTTTTTAACGACTTGGGCTAAAATTTGAACATAATTTGTGCAACATCTGAAAACTGAAAAAAATCTGGTTTCCAAAACATAGCTGTCCCTGAGAATTTAGGATAAATGGATACAGGCCTGTAAAATAAAACAGCTACTCATTTTACACCACAAATTTTACAAGAAATATTATATTAACTTTGTCTCACATCAAGCAACATAGATATTTAAACTCAAATACTAACAAACATATTTAGCTTCATGTACACAGGGAGGATCGGAAGTCACAGTATATGGTTGTGAAAAACATATTTTAATAATTGCGGCTTGAACATCTTTTGTGTTTCTGTGCATGTATGTGGAGTATAAGATGAATGTTGAGCAAACTATGTGAAATGTGTAAAAAAAATTTATATACATTAATAAATGAACTAAATTGAAAAAATATATAAAAGTTTAAAATCTGTCTCCTGGTCCAGAATATATAATCAGAGTAACTAAACAGCTACATTTGACAAAGCATAAAAACAAAAATATTGCATGTGTCCTTATCTACTGAACAAAAATTATGCACTAAATGAGCAAGAATTGTTACATGGAAGGCCTCAAGCATGAACTTTTTAACTTAATAATTTCTAAACAGCCGTACAAAGATCACTGGATTCACTCTGTAAATGAAAACTATACTGCTCAAAAAAAGTTAAAGGCCACTTTCAATTTTTAGGTCATTTCAACTAAGCTGTTTTTTTTAAAACCTGAACACTCAGTCAAAAAAGTGTTGCTGCATTTTGTTGCATGCTTAAACAATGTTTGTTAATCTGACAATAAATCAAATCTGTGTTACGTGTGTGTACCTCCAAGGTGTGGGCAACTCCTAATCTCCTAGCAACTTATCGCAGCCCTACATCATCCTGCAGCCATGCCATCGCTCTCCATCTGTCAACATTGGTCAAGCGTCTTAGCTGAGCCATGGCTAAAATGGTAAATGTTACAAACATACCCATTGCCCGTTCCTTCCGAAAAGTGGGTGAAATGTGTTCACTATAGTCATGACTTGCACGTGAAAAGCAAATTTCAGCAATGTTATCAACAGGCTTTAACATAGGAAGCATTTTCAAACATGCATTATTTCCCTTTCCACCACGTACATTTGATTGACCTTGGAGGTACACATACGTAACACAGATTTGATTTATTGTCAGATTAACAAACATTGTTTAAGCATGCAATAAAATGCAGCAAAACATTTTTGACTGAGTGTTCAGGTTTTAAAAAAAACAGCATAGTTGAAATGACCTAAAAATTGAAAGTGGCCTTTAACTTTTTTTGAGCAGTATATATGTCCAACATAGTTAGAAAAACCATATAAAAAACTTAGTGATCGTGAGGTACTATTCTTTCGATGCACAGTGTTTTGTATTATAATCAACACATGCACTTTTAGCACTTTGCAGAATTGCATTTGTGGGCTTAAAAGTCTGCACAGCATGTATCAATGTTAATCTTACACTCAGGGCCGGATTAAGGCCAACTGATCCGCCCCCCCCCCCCCCCCCCGCTTCCATTGACAAGACATTAAGACTCAATAAATGCTGAATTTTCTTCCTGGCCAGACTCCACTGAAATTCATGCAGAAAAACATTGGTAAGACAGGCAAACATAGTGAACTCTAGGTCTATGTCTGACACTTTCAGTCACTCACCATACCAAAGAAAACTTTTTTTCTTTTATTTTTTTAACAATTCGGATTAAAGTCGAACACGGCAGATATTGAAAATTACAAAAAATGTGACTAAAGATGACAGTGGCGGTGAAAGAGATGAGAGTTAAGGGCACGATAGCTAGAGAGAAAATGCTGTGGTGCGCGCCCCCCCCCCCCCCCCTCTCTCTCTCTTGGTGCCCTAAGCACGTGCTTATTTTGCTTAATGGTTAATCCAGCCCTGCTGACACTGTGAAGAAGTGTGTGTGTCGCATTCATGGACCTCCTGCTGTCTGTGTGGATTTTTTTATTGAAAAATAAAGCAGCAAAGTTTACGCAAAGAATCTTTTTTTCTAGTTATGTAGGGCCGACACAGAATATTATGACATTAATTTATCGGAAATATATTGATGGGCAAGATATAACTGGAAAGATTAAGACAGCGATTAAATTGCAACAAAGCAAAACAACAGCAATATTTAACCAAGTTATAAGTACTCAGCTTTTTTTAAAACAAAATGGCGTCAAAGTTTCTTGGCACGCGTGGTTGAGAACAGGTAACTTTAAAATACGTCATGTCACGCTGAAAACCGAAAGTGTTTGAGGCCAAATTCAACGTTTTTGCTGAATTGTTGGGTATAAAAGGATTTGATTGGTTGCTGGAAGAGACCTCAGTTTAAAAACAGATGCACAGATTGCCGGAATTTAAAAAATTGGTTAAAAAAAAAACCTGGGCTAGAAAATATTTTCTGATTTAAAATTTAAAAAAACTTGGGTTGGAAAATATTTTTAGAATTTTTTAAAATTAAAAAACAAATTTTTTTCTTTCGATTTTTTGTTTATTTGGGGAGTGGGGAAAAATCTGTACAACGAGTCTGTACAGTCATACACAGCTAAAAGTATAAAAAATATGTACATTGTATGAAAAATTCGTACATGTTGACAGGTATGGATACTGTAAATTTATTAGATGCTCATGTTGCAATCTACATATTATTGCATTGTAAATTATTGAACAGATTTCATGATTTGCTTTCATGCTTTAAAAAAAAAAAAAAAAACCAGTGGTTGCAACTTGTAAAATTACTCATTTGTTGTACTGAGGTATGAAGATGTTATGGCACCAAAAAGGTTATTATGTGATCTCTTAAACAGAATAACAAATATTAAACTCGATTCTCGTAAAACTAAGAATCGTTAAAAAAAAATTATGTAAAATTGAGTGTTATATTTTATGTCCACTTTTGCACACCACTCAGATCAGTATAAAATAATTTAAAGCATTGTAAAATTGTATGTTCCTTGTTCAGAAATTAAATATTATAAAAATTTAAAAACAATTTATTTGTCTGAAATTCACTCGCAATGACCAACAAGTCAATGGCACATAAAAATCAGAAATAACACAAAAGGAAATGTTTCAGCTAAATGACAAATTAAAAAAAAGGTAGAGAACTAATGAATCAAATGGTTTGGGCACCAAGTCAGAATTAAAAATAAACTACACTTCATCACACACTTTCTATGCTAGATCATAGAACTGAAGAGACTAGGAAAACAAAATAAAGGGAACGAACGAACGAACTTTATTTTCAAAGGGTTAAGAATTGGGCGCACAGGCCCGTCTAACATTCTGCCCTTCCACTCTCACTTATCTTGCATACTATACCCTTTCATTCCCACATGTTACTTTAAGCATTAAATTAAAGGCATACAACATTATAAAGGTTATATGACAGCATACAATGACATTACCCAATCATAATCAAAATAAAGAATTTTTTTTTAAGCAAACAAGAACGTAATTAAAATAAGAAAAAAAAAACAACAAATGCACACAAAAAAACAAACAAACAGACAAACAAATAAATAAACAAATCCAAAACATCTATACAGTAAATCAGACAATAATTCGAGTATGATCACATTAGGGTAGTATAGAATCGCAACTCCTGAAATATTTGAACAGTCTGCTATTGAGTGAGTAGGAATTCCGTGTTTTTATTTGCTCTCCCTAACTCAAGAGCAGAATCAGATAGAATGAATGAACGAACGTACAAACTTTATCTTCAAATGGTTTTTTTAGAATTGGGCACGCAGGCCTGTCTAACATTCTGCCCATCCTTTCTCTCATCTCCCATACTGAATTCATTTATTCTACACATGCATTTTCAATATTATTTAAAAAAATAAAAATAAACAAAATCAATGCAATAAAACAAAGTAAAATCCCAACATTGTAAAAGAATAACTTACACACATTTACAGGACCTTATCATAATCCTTAAAAAATACACATGACATTAGAAAATGGTTTGGGAACACAACTAAATTAGGGTGCCATATAATCTGCAATCATGATGTATTTGAAAAGTCTGCGATTGTATGAATATGGACTAAGCATGCTTTTTAGGTCATGTGGAAGATTGTTCCACAGATGAGCAGCAGAAAATGCTAAACTTTTCTTGAATAAGTCAAGCCTTGGCTTGGGCATGTGTAATATGTTTAAGCGTTGGCTGTGTCTTCGTTGTATTTGAAAATAGGCCACAGGCATGTTGGAGCATTCTGTGACAGTATTTTGTGAATGAATTTGGCTTTGTTGAAGAGGAAGCGCTTTCTTAGAGCTAATATGTTAAGATGTTTATGTAGATCTACTAAGTGTGTTAGGTGTTGGTCAGAAACTAGGTGCACTGCACATTTTTGTAATTAATGGAGTCTCGTTGTATTGGACATGGAGCAGCCATCCCAGATTGTGAAGCAATAGTCTAGGCGTGTTTGTATTTGGGATACATAGAACAATTTCCTTGTCTTCTCATCTAGAAAATGTTTGATCTTAGCTAACTGGTAAACATTCTGTGCCATTTGTTTGGTCAGTGCTAGTACATGCAAATTCCAACTTAAATGTTGGTCATCTAGTCCTAGTGTTTTGTGTTCATTTATATTATCAATTAGTGAGGTACCAATATACAGCTGAAGTGTTGTTTTCTGTGAGACTAAGGGAGTGGCCAAAATATGCAGGAGGAGAAGATACACCATTGTACAGATCATAATAAGTGCTAAAGAATACCACTGTTATTTTTTTCTTTGATACTTAAGTGCAAGCAGGTTAGAAAAATAAATACAAAAAAGATAAAAATTGAAGATATGATATATTGACATATAACCGTAATGACAAAGTAGATTAACAGGAATCTTTCTGTAAAAAAATGTATTGCTTGCCTTGTTTTTTTAGGCACACTCCCTTCAACGACAGACAAGCACTGTTTAGTTATAATGGAACCTGACTGAATATTGGATTCCAGATTGTCACTAATATGAACAGCATCTGTATCTTGATTGGCCAGAATCGTGTTTTCCTCCAATACATAATATAAGATTGAACGTGTCTTGACTTATTGATGGGAGTCATGGGCAATGACTACAACCCACAAATGCCAGCTCAAAACCTCAGAAATGATGTATCTGAGGAAGGTGGCTGAAGTAACAAGAAGAGACATGGTCTGTAACCAGATGATACGTCAAGGCCTCAAAACCCAGCCCCTACAGACTGAAGTGTAACAGTCCCAATTACAATGGTTTGGCCATGTCTGCAGAATGGGAGAAGATTTGATACCATGGCAAATATGGGACCCAGACCTCCAGGACAACCCAGAGTTCGCTGGGAGGACAACATTAGACAATTTCTGAAGGACAGAAGACTAGACTGGAACCAGGCCAAAAGGAAGACAGTCAATAGGATAGTATGACACTCTCTCTGGCAAACCTCTACACCCCCAGTGATGAAGAGGAACGACTAAGTAAGTAAGTTGAATAAAATGTCCCTTCTTGGTTCCATGTGTGCTTCAATCCTTTGCATTAATACTTCGATGCAACACGGTCATGGTGCATCAGTTATTCTAGGACGATACCAAAACAAATAAACAAAATAAAATACACACAGAGAAGAGATGTGGAGACAGAAATGAAAGGAATAAAGAGGACATGGAAAGACCTGGAGTAGATGGCACAGGACAGGAGGACTTGGTATGAAGCCTTGCCCCTTAGGGAGCTGAGGGGTATTACATGAATGAATAAATAATGTAAAATTGTACACTCTACAGGTAAAGTGTATGTTCTGTGCTCACCAGCTTATTAGCATTTGGATCATATGCCAAACACTTAGATAACCAAAAAGAACAAAATAACAGTGCAGTCAATGTTCCCTCTAAGCTGTGTTTACACAGGACTATGAAACTGCTCACAAAAAATTAAATTCAACCAAGTATGACAAAAATAAAACAAAAAAGGTCCTCCTTTGAAAAATACATAAATTCAATGCCAGGCACAAAAGTTTTTGCCACAGGAAATAAAGGGGCATAGTTTGAAATTGTTAGCACACAAGTCATTAAAAATGAAAAGGAACATTGAGAGTGCTTTAGGGAAGCACAAATGTCCATCCAAGTGACAACATTCCATCACCATAGAGAAAGATAAGCTGAGCAACTCACCCCAAATAATTACACTTTCAATAGCTCATTTCTTGTCACACCCCAGTTTATAATTAACTTTCATTAGATCGCTCCTTCTCACACCCCAGTTTATAATTAACTTTCATTAGATAGCTCCTTCTCACACCCCAGTTTACAACTATAGAACACAGACCAAACATGATGATGCAGAAGTTGTTAATAATCATGAACTTCATAGCTTCCATTTTTATTTGCAGCATGTCTTCCTGTTTATGTGGTAAGATGCTGAGGTTTATTGTACAGATTGTACTCTCATGACTGTGTGACCACTGTTCTTTTTTTTTTTCCTAAGTGTCTTCCAATTACTGTTAATCTACTTTGTCCTGGCGACTGTTTGTCACTAAATCTATTCTGGAACTCAATTTCTCAGGATTTACTGATGTCGTTGCACAAATACTGTTTGTAGTACCCCAAACCGCCCGCTTTTTTGGTTGACAACGCACGAAAGTTGAGAAAACTGAGGAAAATTCGTCAAGTTTAAGTCGTCGCTGTCCCTTTGCTATTAAGCGGATTGTAATAAAATTTATATCACGATACTCATTATCCTCTTCTCTTTTGAAATGTATTAATTCCCGAATAATAAAAGTTATTGAAGTATTTTTTTACTAATAAAAACTAACAGCAACGTTACGCGTAGTTTGCCCGGGCGCGCGGCCAACTCTCGGCGTTTTTGCCTCACCCCGCTTCATTCAAACGGGTTTCGCTTGACCAGCAAACGTCTGATTTGCATACTATTTTCACCATTATGATGGGAAGATGCATATCTTTAATTTGGTATATTGCAAGCTGTAGAAAACAACGTGGAAGACGTCGATTTCTCAAAGTGAAGTTGAAATTTTACAAGATGTGACATTTTAAATGTTGTTATAATTGTTTGCAATATATGAGAAGATTTGGGAGCCATTTTCCTTTATTCGTGTGAAATTTTAAAGACTTCTGATATTTGCTGGTGGAGCTAATTGACTTTGAGTAAGTCCTGTATCGCTCAAGCTAGGCCTAGAAATTTAGCGAAAAATAGACAGCGAGGCTGTTCCATCGGCCGTCATAACTCCCGATGTCATCAAGATCGAGACGCCACTTTTATTGGCTCATGTGCAAACATCATCACATCTTCTGATTTGAGGTTGACTATACGTAAGTATATCACTTATTAACAATGTTTTGAACTTCAAATGTAAAATTTACAATAGTTTTAATATTATTTAGCAATTTAACACGATCGCACAGTTTTTGTGTAACAACGTGGATTGAATTGTTATCACCGCTTCAGACATTCGCACAACAATCTAATTTTTTCAAGAGCTTGAAAAGCTAAGAAAGTTACCAATTTGAATAAAAAATGCATGTTTTGATTAATTGGTAATTAAACGCAAATGGATTGATTTGCCATTGCCCTAAAGACGCCAATAGGCGTGATGGGAAACAATGGCAAAGAAAACCTATCTGCTGTTGCCCTAAGACGCCACTAGGCGTAATGGCCACTGACTGCTTTGACGGTCGGTGGCTAAGGACGGAAGAAGAAGAAGAAGAAGAAATGAAGGTTTATTTTGCAACATAATAGGGTGAATAATGATCTTAAAGCGAATGATATCGGAAAACCAAACGCCAATGGTCGACGTATTGAGACAAGGCTAGGAAACCGGAAAAATACCATAACTTAGTAGCTGACGGTGTACTGAAATGTCCGGACTAGCAGGCACTAGTTGATAGTCTTACCTCGAACATAAATATGTACCGGGTATAAACAGCTTTCATGAAATGCACTTTAAATAGTTCAGACTCGCGTATTCATGTTAATTAATATACATTTTAATTTAAGCAGGCTGTACACTTTTCAAGTTTTAAGGTTCGTCGTGATTTTCAATGCACTACATGTATGATATAATAATGGTACGTGTAATGCTCTATACATGTAAAGAAAACTCACTTCTGGAATTTTACTGTTGCATATGACTCATACAACGATGGTATAAAAAAAAAAATTTTTTAATGCTAGTAACCAGTTTTATCAAAAAATAGCGTTTAGATATTGTTAATTATTGTTTACATGTTGTTAATTATTGCCTACAAATGATTTTTTAATTGAAATATGGACAGTATTTAAAATAAAAAAAAATTCTTAATTTTTACATTTTTTTCTTCCCCTGCGACAAATTGGCCTCTGGACATATTTTAAAAAATTATACAAGAACAAACAGATGTTCAAATCCTCTGAAAAAAATTGGGTTGTATTTGTGTAGTATGCAGATTAATATGTACAAATTTAAAGCTTGTACCTTTTATATTTTTTGAAATATGATGTTGTGAAAATTGATGTTCATGCAAAATACTACATTTTTTGGTAATGATTTGCAATATTTGATCTAATATATTGATAATTATTCATGATATAGCCCTATAGTTTTCTTTATGTAATCAGTGTATTCCAGACTGTATGCTGTTTATCAGAGAAGGTTCTAAGATTATATTTAAGAAAACGGGAGCACTCTTAAGTTGGTGTGATGTAACTTTTTTAACTTTGCGAAAGTACATACACTTTTTAAAATGCCGTAACATTTTTATTTTTTGTCCGATTTAAAAAAATTAAGTACCCAATTTCATGGTTTTCCAAGAGCTTCCAAACTGCATTGTTTTCTCCGGTGTTTCTGTGCAAACAAAAATCACTTTGTGGTACCTACTGTTTGCTTTTTTGTGGTTTACTGAGCTCACAGCTAACTGATGCGTTCAGATCTTTGATGTACAACCAATTTTATTTGGTTACATGACTGATCAGACTCATTCCAATATGACTTGTTTAAACCTAGGATGAAACTTATGAAAAAAAAAACACTTAAACAATGGTATCAATTTCTAGCAATTTCACTAAAATATGAAATATTTAAAGATACTGGCACAACAATTTTTTAAACAAGTAAATGATCACAGACTATCACTCAAACAATGCAAGTCCTGGCAAGTAATAACAGCCTCACATATTCCCCAAAAAGTAAAATCAGACAAATTGTGCGTATTTTAAAATTTTGCACAAGAGTAACACACACATTTTGACAGCATTAGTAGATTTTCGCTCTCTTGCTTCACATTTGCAAAGCTATAATGAGCAACTATTCAACATAATGATTTTAAAATTATGGAGCATCATTATGTGTGAGAACCTACTTTTATTTCGTACTGATTGACAAGTTCGATTAAAAATACAACAGAAGAAAGTCTTTGAGATTTACATAACTTCCAGTATCATAAAGTCTCACTAAAAGAATCTGAAACATCTCAAAGCGTCTTTCATAGGGTGCCGAAATAATGCATATCAATAACCAACTTAGCTCACTGCACTACAAAACACATTCTGATATAACTTAAATCTTGAATTAACTCTTTCTGTCCCATAGGCCATACAGAGCATCATGATATGGTACATTATTTTCCCGAGGGCTGCTTGCTGCGCCTGTTTGGTTTTAGTTAGATATACTCACGTCTGCACTTAGCATGATTGCAAAAAAAAAAAGTAACTGTTGCATATAAGGCAACATTTTAAAATATTCTTTAGCCAATTGACAATATATATATATACTGAGAAATTGTGAGATGTTTTCTCATAAATATGGTTTGTTTCATAATATCAGCTGTAGAAAAAATCTGGCATCCATTATGGGGCCATGGTAAAACCTGAAAACTGATTGGGACAGAAAGAGTTAAGAAATATGATGTGATAGGAAAACTTTACCAGTTCTGAACTTTATTTATTCATCGATTTATTAAACATCAAGGATGAGAAATCTTCGGAAGTTTTGGTGTATTACCAGAAAAAAGCTGGTTCTTTCATAAAATAAAAACAAAGCACGTCAGTGGTAGACAGGAAATGGTTGTTAGTAAGGCTCTATCTTCCACACGCAGCATGTGGAGTGAGACAGAGATAGTGCCAACAATAAATCAGAGATGAATGCCTTGGTTTATCTGTTACAGTTGGGAGACATGTTTACAAGTTTTTTTGTTTAAAAAAAAATAAAAACATCAAGGCCATTTTGGTTCATTCGCTCGCTGTGCCAGGCTGTTGATGCAGTTAACCCCCGCAGCCTCCACATCCTCCACAACCACCTCCTCCACATCCTGCACCACCACCATCACCACCACCTCCACCCCCACAGCCACCCCCTCCACCACAACCTCCACATCCTCCACAACCACCACATCCAGCACCATCATCACCACCACCCACAGCTCCATCATCGCCAATGCCATTGTCGCCACCACCAACACTGCCACAGTCCACGTTTGCAAAATCGTTGACTTCAACTTCTCCACCCCCACCACCACAGCCGGCACAGGCGTGCTCACCATATCTCTCCCTCACGTAGTGGTTTGATGGGGTTGCCATGAGAAACCCAGCAGCCATAACAAAGGCCATGTCTTCAGAAGGGATTGCTGTGACCTAGAGATGTCAATGGATGATAAACATTAAGACTAGCCGAGGAAGATACTGTAAGTGTATCATGGGTGGGTTTGAAAAAAAATTGAAAAAAGGTGATTCGTCTTACGAGGACAAAAGACAAAGAAAATAGTCTACGTTACGGCCACAAGGCCTTCGTCAGGAAAGGAAAGAAAGTGAAGTCTAGATAGGACACATAAAAAACTTAATAAAATAATAAAATAAAAACTGAGTACTTCCCTGAAGGCAAGAACCGAAATTCGCTGTCTGTTGAAGAGCGCGTGGCTGAACAGAAAGCGACTTCCGCCGCCGGGTGTACACAATACATAATGAAAAACTAAAAAACGAAACCGGACAATAAACTACCCAACGGGATAAAAGTGGGGACTGGAAATAGAAGAGGACAGAATGAGTGGGAGATAAATAAATATGAAATTAAAAAATGTATATGGCATACAAATAGGAGAATAGGATAAGAGTGGAAAGAGTCAAATAGAGCAAGAGAGGAAAGGGTGACCTCAGACAAAGGTGTGAAAAGTGTTGAGACCGGCTGGTTTTAGACACCCCATGCGGTGTATAAGACGGTTCTCAAGCTGTTCTCGGCTGGCAGTGTCAGAGGAGCAGGATCGGATCGCTGTGACCTGGATGTCGATGGGACCATGGTGGTCAGGACCATTGAAGTGTATGGCAACTGGTGTGGACTTTTGCTGAGCGATGTCATTTAAGTGCTGGCTGAATCTGTCCCCAAGTCGTTTGCCTGTTTGGCCAATATAGGTTTTGCAGCAACGTTTACATATGATCGTATAAATGACATTGCGCGATTCACACGTGAAGCTACTAGTGATGGTGTACGTAGCCTTAGGAAAGGACACCTTCTGGGTTGAGGTGACATACTTGCACGTGTTGCATCTTGTCCGACCACAGGGTAGTGTGCCAAAGTGGGTGGCATTCTCCTTTGGGAGACGGCTGTGAACAAGAAGATCCTTCAAGTTCTTGTCACGTCTATATGCCACCAAAGGTGCTTCACTGAATACTTCTTGGGTCACAGGCTCTGCTTGGAGGATAGGGAGGTGGCGGAAAAGGATCTGTTTGACAGTAGTACTATGAGGGTGATGGGTCAAGATTAATTTGACTCTATCCGAAGTGGATTTATGGTGAGGTATGAGGGCCTCCTGACGAGAGATGGGGAGCACACGTTGGAGAGCAGAGGTGAGAACATGTTCTGGATAAAGTCTGTTACGGAAGAAATCCAACATCTCATTTGCTCGTAAGTGGAAGTCATCGTCGTCTTGGCATAAACGGCGGAGGCGGAGAAGTTGTGAAAAAGGAAGGGAGTCACGACAGGCCCGAGGATGAAAAGAGGTATACAGGAGGTAGCTGTGGGCATCTGTCGGCTTGTAGTATACTGAGGTAAGTGTATCACAATCATCATCAATTCCCTTTGATGCTCCTGAAGGAGCATGAAGCCACCATTATAGTTGACATCTTTACAGGAAGCCTGTGCCAAAGCACTTCATGTACTCTTACAATGGTGATTTCTGTAACAACATCTTCTACATGGTGAGGCTGACTGCCTCAAGCACAATCACACATTAGCTACATCTTACACATGGTTGTTTGCCACTGTGCTTTTAGTTAAACCACATTGGCCCTCCCATCACCTTCTGGTCAGGGGGTCAAATTCTTAACAGAGATCAGCTAGAAAACCAAAACAGCTTTAGACATTCAACAACAGAGATCAGCTTGACAACCAAAACAGCTTTAGACATTCAACAACAGAGATCAGCTTGACAACCAAAACAGCTTTAGACATTCAACAACAGATCAGCTAGAAAACCAAAACAGCTTCAGACATTCAACAACAGAGATCAGCTAGAAAACCAAAACAGCTTTAGACATTCAACAACAGAGATCAGCTTGACAACCAAAACAGCTTTAGACATTCAACAACAGAGATCAGCTTGATAACCAAAACAGCTTTAGACAACCAAAACAGCTTTAGACATTCAACAACAGAGATCAGCTAGAAAACCAAAACAGCTTTAAACATTCAACATCATCATTATTTTTTTGTTCCTCTGTGCTCCTCATGGAGCATGGAGCCACCAGTGTAGCTGGGTCTCTTGCAGGAACCTGCACCATGTGGTCACACCCTGTAAAGTGCTGTCTCTTGTGCACTCATGCAATTGCTACCAACCAATGTTCAATAAAAGTCTTCTTCTTTGATCCTTAGCCGCCGACCGTCAAAGCAGTCAGTGGCCATCATGCCTAGTGGCGTCTTGTAGGGCAACAACAAATTGATTCCACTTTGCTCGGTCGGCGGCCATCCTTCGTACAGTGCCCCAACTCTGGTTCATTCTTTGCATCTCAATAAATGTGACTCGTGTTAAAATAGTTACATAACAAATACTTTAAAGAAAAGAAAAACAAATGTGTTTGACATATTTTGCTTGTCTGAGTGTAGGAGTATTGATGACTGGTTCATCTTGTACATCTTCATTCTGAAACCATTCCTCAATCAATTTCTTATTCTTTGTTCACTTTCAGACATCGACTTAAATATGTTCAAAGAAAGCAGTGGTCAGCCTGAGGTTGTTGTTATCTCTGTAGAGTTTTTCCAGGAATGGTACCGGTGATGGCGGTATGTGCTTTCTCTGTTCCTCATATGTTAGGCACCTTTGAAGTAGATGTTCAGCAGCCATTTTATCTGTGCCACAGTTACACTCATCAGTAGTTCCTATCTTCAGGTCGTTGAACAGATGGTATCATAATCTGTTGTGACCTATGCAAAATCTAAAGATTACCACTTGTTTGCTAAGCCGGAAATATGCATCATTTGCTTGGTGGCCTGAATGCTCTGCTTCCCACTTGCTCTGGTATCTATTCTTGATAAAACTTAGCCTCTTCAAAAGTTCAACCAATTTAATTCTTCCTTTATCGTGAAACCACAAAACCCACACACTCAACTCCATCCCCTCACTTCCCCCAACTTACATTTCTCTTGCCTCTAGTAACTGCTGGCTGTGTACTCTTGTATGGTTCCCATCCCTTTGGGCGTGGTTGACACAGAACATGCAGCAGAGAAATGCTAAAAGCCAAGGCTAGTGTCTCAGCAACATCATCACAGTTTTCCTCTATCTGCAAAATCCCCATAAGCTGCATTAGTATTTCAACATCTCTCGCCATTCTCTCGTATAAGATTTTTATACATGTCACATATAACATATTATTTGACACTTTTACCATTCATTCATATCACATTTTCATACACGCTACATATATTATATTATTTCACACCTTTTACTATTCATTCATATCACATTTTCATACGTCACGTAAAGAATATTTTATTTCACACCTTTTACCATTCATTCATATCATATTTTAATACTTATCACAAATATATTATATTATTTCACACCTTTTACCATTCATTCATATCACTTGTTCATACAAGTCATGTCATATATTTTATTCCACACCGTTTATCATTCATTCATATCACTTTTTTTTTAAACGTACGCCCGCTGTTTACTCGAGGCGAGAATCTCCGGTTAGTATATCCAACCTGAGACTGATTTTTACATATCCCTTTTTTCCCGGTACACTGACTGGTGTCCACTCGCCAGTTACTCGCTGTCTTCGAAGGGTACCCATTAGAGCTGGGTCGGCTCAGGAGCCCCCAGTCCCTGGTCGATGACACTTCTTCAAATGTCTTCGCCAGGGCTCGAATTAATCCAGTCCACGTCCAGGACACTCATTCAAATGTCCTTGCCCGGGCTTGAACCTGGATCACCAGCACAGTGTGGTAACCATTACACCAGCGCGGCTCCCTATATCACCTTTTCATACGTCACATATATATTTTATTTCACACCTTTTACCAATCATTCATATAACCTTTTCATACACGTCACGTATATATTTTATTTCACACCTTTTACCATTCATTCATATCACATTGTCATACGTCACATACATACTATATTAAATGTCTAGTCTTATATTAGTCATGCCTGAAAGAGCTGTCCCCCTATACTTTCTTTGTCTCACAAAAACCTTCAGGAACTACACTAGGCTGAGATATCTCTACTGAACAAAATTATAACAGTATTATATACCAAGATAGACCCAGCCTTCAGGTCGACAACTGCTCCAGACAGATGCATGCTGTAGATCTTCTGGTCATAAGAGAGGATCAGTTCTTGCATGTATCCAGCATCCATTCGCCAGATTTTCAAATGAAGAGTCCCCGGGCTGCCCGGAACACCACGTTTTCCCCGTGAACCTCTTTTGCCTGTGGAGTTAAACTGAAGTTATCACATCATAATTGAGAGGCAGTTTAAGATAAATAGAGAAAAAATTTAATACATGACATATTCAGCTATTTCTTAAAATATAACAAAGATTACGCAAGATAATTGCTCACACAATCACAGGATTGTCAGGTTTCTGAAGCTTCTTCTTCTTCTTTGATCCTTAACCGCCGACCGTCAAAGCAGTCAGTGGCCGTCACGCCTTGTGGCGTCTTGTAGGGCAACAACAAATTGATTCCACTTTGCTCGGTCGGCGACCATCCTTCGTACAGTGCCCCAACTCTGGTTCATTCTTTGCATCTCAGCCTTTACAGTCCTCCGCCAAGTTGTTTTTGGTCGTCCTCTCTTTCGTTTTCCTTCAGGGGTCCATAGCTTAGCTGTTCTTGTGATGGCATCAGGGTCTCTTCTGAGGACATGGCCAACCCAGCTTCACCGTCTGCCAGCTATGATGGTGTGCATGTCCTCTTGCTTGCCATAAGTCAGTTTCTGAAGCAGTCACATATTATATTCAGATATTGTTAAAAGAACTCTCGCAGAATGGACCGATTGAAAAAAGTATGACAAGATTACAAATGTGAAATTTATTATAAGATCCAGACAAAAGTAAGTGAATTAGAGGTAAGAAGAAGCTGCTGGCAGTGGATAGGACACACACTGAGGAAACGTGCTGATAGCATTAAAAGGCAGTCCCTGTTCTAGAATCTTGACAGTAAATGAGGTAGAGGGAGACCAAAAAACACACTAAGAAAACTAGAGATAGATATGAAAGGGAAGTAAGGGTTCCCTTTAGACTAGTAAATTATGTGGTCACTGAAAATGATTCTTAGTAACCCCCCTTGGAGTGCTAACTGTGATGATATTCTAAATACAATAGCTAAATTAAATAATATTATAGCGCATAAGTCAAAAATAACTCCGCCAATGCCGGTCCCAAGCCGGATGAAAAAGGAGGAGGGCGGCCTGCATGGAGGCCGTAAGGAGGCAGCCCCTCCACCATGCAAAGGCACAACAGGCCAATCACCTGTTTGCTTTAAATCATGATTACGCGAACTACAAGAGAGAAAACCGGACTGATTCTAAAGGCGACGAACTGGAACGGACTACGGACTACGACTTATGGAACTTGGAACACAAGAAGTATAAATGGGAAGGAAGAGGAGCTGGTAGAAGAGATGAGGAAAGCAAAACTAGAAATCCTGGCTATAACGGAAACGAAGAAAAAAGGACAAGGAGTCATGGATCTCAATGGCAACACGTTGCTCTACAGTGGTGTACCCATATCTGAAAGAGCTAAAGGGGGCGTGGGTTGCATTGTGGCCCAAAATCAAAAAGATAGTATCAAGGGATGGAACTTTGTCTCGGAGCGCATTATGGTTGTAAAACTAAAAGAAGGAGAAACCATAGTCAACCTGGTCATAGTGTATGGGCCAAATGAGGATGAGAGAGCAGAGGTCAAGGAGGAATTCTTCGAGCTGCTTCAAAGGACAGTGGATGACTGCCTAGATGAAGTTATTATGCTCGGAGATTTTAATGCCAGAGTTGGAAATGACCATGCTAGATGGGGTGGAGTTATCGGAAGATATGGAGAAGATACTCTCAATGACAATGGAAAGCGACTCCTTAGATTCTGCAGTGAGCAGAATCTGATCATTACAAACACAAAGTTCCCCCATAAGCGCATACATGCATACACTAGATGTGAACCAACCAAGAATGAGAAGTCAGTGATCGACTATGCCATTGTTCGGAGAAGCTCATTCAGATATGTCCGAGATGCAAGAGTCTGGAGGGGGCCAGAGATTGGAAGTGATCACTACCTGCTAACAATCAAACGAACAACTGAAAGAGTTGCTCAGCCTAGGAACTGCCCAACATCACGCAAGAAACCAAGTAAACGAGCAGGAGAAATGAGCATTAGGACCTACAAGCTGAGAGAGCCAGAAATTAAGACCAGATATCAGGGGCTTATTGCTACAGCAGTGAGCAACACAGAAGAACGACCTGATGACTTGGAAACCCTCTGGAATAAATTCAAGGATATCATAAAGACAGCTGCTGCAGAAGCATGCGGTGAAGTCCGACTTGGGAACCAGAGAAAGAGGACACCTTGGTGGACAGAGGAAGTCAAAGAGAAAATAAGAGAGAAGAAAATGGCATGGAGACAATACTTAGGAGCTAAAAACACAACAGGACAAATGGAAAAATATAGAGAATATGTGACACTCAGAACAGAAGCAAAGAACAAAGTGCTAGCAGCAAAACAGAAGTCCTGGGAAGAATTTGGAGAACAGCTAGAAAAAGATGCACAAGAAAACCAGAAATTGTTCTATAAGACCCTAAAGAACATGAGGAAAGAAAAACAATGCCCTCTCAAATTTATAAAGGACAAGCAAGGCAAATTGCTTACTGCCCCGAAGGAAGTAATGGAAAGATGGAAAGAATATTTCTCAGAACTCCTGGATGGTGAGCATGATGAAGCATCAGAAATGATAACCACTGACACAGAAGAGGAAACCAATGATGGTGAAGATGACATAAAGATGGAAGAACTGAGGGCAGCACTAGAGAAAATCAAGATGGGCAAAGCAGCAGGGCATGATGGTATAACACCAGAAATGGTTAAGTACATGGGAGCATCAGGCGACCTATTACTCTTAAAGGTCCTACAGGCAGCATGGTGCAACAAGACCATACCAAAGGATTGGGAGATTGCCATCATAACACCAATTTTCAAAAAGGGTGACAATCGACAATGTGGAAACCATAGAGGCATATCCCTTCTCAGTGTCCCTGGTAAAATCTACTCTAGAATCCTAGAGAAGAGACTCCGACGCCTAGCTGAGCCACAATTGGATGAGGTCCAGTGCGGATTCCGAGCAAACCGAAGTACTCAAGACCTAATCTTCACACTCAGACAGCTGAGTGAAAAGGCCCTTGAGTATAAGAGTGAGATCCATCTTTGTTTCATAGATCTGGAAAAGGCGTTTGACAGGGTCCCCTGGAGCAAACTTTGGGACTGTTTGGCAAGGAAGAATATTCCAGCACCTCTGATTCATGCTATACAGAGCTTCTACAAGTCTTGCAGAAATTATGTGAGGACAGCAAACCATAAGTCAGAAGAGTTCAGGACCACCACTGGTGTAAGACAAGGTGATATCCTATCACCTTACCTCTTCATACTCCTTATGGACAATGTCATCAAGGCATGTAAGGAGAGAACAAGAAAGTATTCAGTGGGGTACTGGAAGATGAGACAGGTCTATATTCGGAGCTGGCATTTGCTGATGATGTTGCCCTGATTGCTAAATCAGAGGCACATCTCCAATCCAACCTGCAAGTCTGGAAGGAAGAGCTGGAGAAGAGAGGGATGGTCATAAGCAGCTCTAAAACAAAATCCATGGTGATATCACGAGAAGAAAGAAAACATCAGATTAAGTTGGGAGAACAGGTCCTGGAGCAGGTCGACCACTTTAAATATCTCGGAGCTATTATAGACCGAAAGCGAGGCATCAAAGAAGAGTTGGCCACTCGAAAAGCAGCGGCTGGGAGACTTTTTCAGGCCATAAATCGTGGATTCCTCAGCAAGAAAGAGGTTGGTAAGAAAACGAAGATGGCTGTATACCGCTCCACCTATGTCCCAGTCTTGACATATGGATGCGAGTCGTGGGCAATGACTACAACCCACAAAAGCCAGATCCAAACCTCAGAAATGAGGTATCTGAGGAAAGTGGTTGAAGTAACAAGAAGAGGACATGGTCCGCAACCAGACGATCCGTCAAGGCCTAAAATCCCATCCGCTGCAGACCCAAATAGAACAGTCCCAACTAAGATGGTTTGGCCATGTCTGCAGAATGGGAGAAGATCGGCTACCACGACAAGCATGGGAAACAAAGAGCCACGGATCCAGACCTCCAGGACGACCCAGAGTCCGCTGGGAGGACAACATTAGACAATCTTTGAAGGACCGAGGACTAGAATGGAACCAGGCCAGGAAGAAGACAGCTGATAGAATGGTCTGGCGCTCTCTCTTCCAAACCTCTACACCTCACGGTAGAAGGGGAACGACTAAGTAAGTAAGTATAAGTCAAAAATAAGATAGAAAATAAAATTTGAGTCCAGCGTCTTCTTCCCCCACGCCAGCCAGTATGCGGGTTTTGATAAGCCTAATAGCCGAATGGAGGCTACTGTCTTGTCCTAATTCGTCCTTGAGATTAAATGTAACACTTTTGCAAGTTCAAGTCGGATTGCCAAGACGACAGAGTGATAGAATAAAAGAAAAGGAGGGGAGGGATGGAAAGACAGAACCTAGGGTATGCTGTCTCGCGTTGATTTTAAAAAGCCAACTCGCGCGACATAGCCTTGGGCAATTTTCAAATTACGATATAAAAACTAACAAATGTTCGTCAAATTGGTCACGCAGACAGCCTTAGCTCTTATAAAAAAATGACATAATTCTAACGGACTACGGATGATTCTCGTTTTTAGTTTGAAAATAGTTGTAAAAAGAAGTGAACAGGTGGCAGTTTCTAGATTTGAACGACTAACAGAGAAAAAAATATGGAATTATGAACCATAATACATAGGGCCATAAAAATTATATATTCGGATGCCTTATGATTTCCTGAGCAATAATATGGTGTCAGTTACACACTAGTACAATAAATAACCAAGATATTGGCAAAAATACTATGTATTGTAAGAAGGACTGACGGAAAAAAATCATGCCTGCTTATTTTTTTCATAGCATGTTTTGAAAAAAAGCTTTTGGGGAAATAAGGACTAAAAGGTACCTGTAATTTGATTGGCTGTAGTTTAAAGGAAGGCGAGATAGGATTGGTTGACCTAAAACTAAAAATATTTTTGCAGTAGTAAACATAGTAGTTTGGAATTTTGTTTTTTTAAAGTTTGATTCAAAATAAATGAGATCATGGTCCCATTGGCCAATACATTATATATTATCAAAAACGTAGACTGCTCGTTGCCATTTTGAGAAAATTTTCTGTTGAACAAGGAGCGATGAGAGCAGGCTTATGCTTTTCAAACCTACAGAAAGCAGTCTGGACAGAAGGCAGATCTAAAATGTGCCATAATTGTTTGCCAGTCATCGTTCGCTTGTGTATATTTCATTGAAATTTGTGGTAAGATTGATTTTATTAACATTTTATTTAAAATAAAGTTTGAATGTGAGATACTAACATACGACTGTAAGTAAGTGGGTCCATGGCAGGTTTAGGCAGAGCCTAGAGATTGATCCATCATATGATAGACTATCAGAGAGGTGTAGAACTACAAGATTATATATGATTGTCATCAAGGAGCATAACACCTATCCTATTGTATGGAAAAAGATTACTGCTGGAATTGCAGAGGTGCTGTAACCATTAGGGGAGAGGAATACTGGTATACATTGTCACCTCAAAATATAATGGTGAAATAGGTTGTCATAAAGAGCTGACCCTATTCGTTTGTTTGTACTGGGCCTGTAATTAAGTGTGGAATATTATTGTATACTTGTTATAAAGAAGGACGCATAACCTTCTTATTTCAGGGTTTTTGGTACTGACATTAACGTAGTACCAAGCTCGTGGGAACTGATCGATTCCTGACACTGTTTGCATATTTCGGGGCACATACTGGCCGCCATTGCCTTTCAAGAAGTGTAACAGATTGTCCAGCGAGCATATGAAAAGATCTACCGGTGTTATCCTTCGAAGATAAGTGCCTGTTCGGCACCAGGAAGCTCAACCTCTAGTTTTAAAATAAATACTGTGAATATTAAATAAAAAATTCCACCAGTGTCAAATGAAAAGGGGGTGATGTTAACCAACAACCTACCATTATATACCAGTATTAACCTAAGTTAGAAAACTACATCTACACACTTATAATATAATAACATTTGTATTATGGACAGAAGATCCATGGTGTTATTTAATTGATGTAAATAATTCTTTTGATTTCACTTTTGATTGTCAGTCCTGATTCAAAACAAACTAGAACCAGGACAATAAATTGTAAAAAATTAACGTTTACCCAAAATTCAACCACTGACTTACTTAAGATAGTCTTTTAAAGTGTAGCTTGTATGTGATTGTCGTAGTACTGTTGTGTTGTGTTGTATAATAAAATAGTTGTTTATATGTTTAGTTGGTTAATGCAACATTACACTACATATTCATAACCCTAGACATAAAACGTAGTCATCATACATTCTAGTCAAAGAATAAGTCTGAATGAGATCATAAAGGTGGTAGCAGAAAGGTACCCTGTAAACTTACCATAATATTTGTTATATTCAGGGACCTTCACAGCTGACCTCATTCAGTACACTAAGAGTACATAACAACAACATTTCTTAACATCAAATCCACCACATATATTGGGTAGCTCGCTTCCGGGATTTTTAAATTCTTATAATATTATCATTTATATTAGGGTCTCAGGTCCCGGGATTTTTAATTACCTGTAAAATAAAACTAAAAGTATTCTTTGGTGGAATTTAAATAGTGGTTGA
>JAMPIV010000650.1:0-31442 GCA_024509875.1 Oreohelix idahoensis | reverse complement strand
TGTTTATTCTGTGAATTGTGGTAAGCTTGAAACATTCAGTATCTTTTAATGAAAATTGAATGTGAATTGTTAATTTATGCCTGTATATATGTGTAGTTCAGTAGCAAACATGATGTAAAGCCTATAATGCTCCAGCCTGAACAGAAGGTGTCGGAGGAAAGTAAAACGGCATGGAATGGCCAAACAGTACACTGACACCTAGATGATTGACTAGAAAGAAATAATGCTGGAATTGCAGAGGCGTAGTAACCATTAAGGAGGTTAATACTGGTATAAAGTATTTCAGATGAAGCTGACAGTTGGCCTAACGCTCTGAACTCAATGTTTGTGCTGTATTGTGCTCAGTGTAGAACTAGAGTATCAATTGGTTATGAAGTAGAAGGTACATCCTTCTTGTTTTCAGGGACCGTGGTCTTGATGGTATTGAGCAGCACCTGGTCAGAGCTTTGCTGAATCCAGAGTCGGACAGCATACTCCTTGGTCCATTTAGCTATCAGTGAGGTGTCTCCAGAGCCCAGGGGAGAAATCGAGCAGAGGAGTCTTTTCCTGCCGCCATCACGCAAGATAAGCTGATGTGGCCAGCTGAGCTCAAAATTATGTACCCCCATCTTAAAATAACATTGTAACATAAACTTAAGAGGGGAAGTAAATTGTTTTAATATCAGGAACTGAGAACATCTCCAATACTAGTTCCAATAAAGACAAACTATTGAAGTCATGATGACAAATACCAACAGAGCTTGAACAAAACAAAACCAGTATTACCTCATATTACTACTACACAACTGACACACATAGGATACTTTTAATAATATATGTCACTACAATATTCATATTGATAAATTCTGTACATATAACTTGTAATTAAAATTGATTGTGATTCCTGGTTCCCTTTGTATTTGAATCAGGACACATATTCATTCATAACAGCAATGAATACATATTGTTATTTGAAAAGTTATCAGTGACTCCTTTAAGATATCCTTTAGAGTGTTATATGTATGTGAGTGTCACAGTGTTGTCAAGTGTGGTGGAATAAATTAAATTGTTTATCTGTCTGTTGTTGTTATGACTTACACTTCATCATACACATACCCTAGACATACAACGTAGTCATCACACTATTCCAGAATAATTCTGACTGAGATATATATATATGTGGCAGCAAGTAAGGTTATCTATAATACACTACTCTTATTAGATATAGATACCTTCACAGCTGATCTCAGTCAGTACACTAAGACCCCTATAAATATTTATAACATCCCACTTCACCACAGCACTGACAAAATTATTGATATCATAAAGTTCCACCATAATAACCATAACCATAATAATAATATAATCACCTTGAAGTGATGAACCCAACAGTCTTTCCAATATATTAACAGTGATCAGTACAAGCCGGTAAACAGAACAGTTGGTGGATTTCTTCAGTGATTTTCTTTTGTATAAACAAGAGACATGGACAGAGTTCCAATTTATTTATTTTAAATAGTGTATATAAACAAATTTATTGAGTTTGACAATCCCTGTCCCAGAAAATTGAGGTACAGGGAAATTAAATTGTAATATAATTACCTAAACTTTAACAAAAGTCTTACTCACTTTAATATTAGTGAGTTACAGTTCTGTGTACATTTTATTTTGTCCTTATATTAAATACATTACCCTAGACACACTCAGCCACACAACATCACAGAGCCTATTTTACACAGAGTGAGATCTGAGAGGTGGCGGATAGGGACTCTGAGAATCATCATCAGCAATTAGACTCAGGGAACTTACACAGCTTGACCTCACTCTGTTTACCCTTAATTAATAACACCAGTAACCTCTTTTACCACAGTAACTGTACAAATGTAACTTCGATTTAATCATTTTAAATGTACTGCATGTTTGTCTCAGTCAATTTACTAAATACACTATAAACAGAGCTATACCTTAATAATAATTCCACTGAGTAAATCAGGGTGGGGGCTTGACGAGCTGAAAGTAATAAATGCTTAATTCTTCATAAAAGACGGCGGACCGATATAAAGTTAACAATTGCCCTGCCAATGCAGCATTGTTCTTGACTTCGGAAATATCTTATGAATACTACCTTGAGATAGAAGCGTCATTATCCTTCTATCTACCATTCTGCGAAGAGAAATCTTGTGCGAAGGTAGACACATTTGAAGGCCCATATTATATACTCTTCAGTTTTGGTCACTGTTGGACCACTACTGCAAAGCAGGGGAGGCAATCCGTGACAAATACAAAAAGCAAGAGGAGCTTTCATTGCATTGGGAAACATGTGGAGAACAAGAAAAATCAAGTCCAACACGAAAATAAGAATCTTCAACTCAAATGTGAAGTGCTATTGTATGGCTCTGAGGCATATAGAGCATCAAAAAAAAAAACAACCAAAAAACTACAGACTTTTATAAAAATGGGTGATTGTGTAGAATAGAAGGACTGAAATGGTATGACAAAGTCACAAATGTGGAATTGATGACAAAAACCAGACAAATGCCAGTGGAACAAGAGTTGAGAAGAAGACGCTGGCGATGGATAGGACACACATTGAGGAAACCTGTTGATAGCATTACAAGGCAGTCCTTGTTCTGTAATCTACAGGTAAAGAGAGGTAGAAGTAGACCAAAGAACACATGGAGAAGAGAACTGGAGACAGAGGTGAAAATGATGAGAAAAACATGGAAAGAACTTGAGCGGAAAGACTTGGCATATGTTTGTTGAAGGCCTATGCTCCTCGGGGAGCTAAAGAGTATTGATTGATTGATATTTTACTTTTCGCTCCAAGCCTCTGCATGGCGTTTCCGACAAAAAGTCCAACCAGAACGAATGTATATTTCCTGCTCTCATTTGATCCAATCAATTAGCAAGGAATGAAGTGGGTCGGGGCTTTAGTTGTTACCTTCACCTTCGTGTTTCAAAATATCGCTTTAAAATGTGAACACATGACCTCCTCCATATACGGCATGGCTTCTTCCGTTACTCTTAGGTAACCTTGCAATTCAGACTTGCAGGATAGTGTCATCACTAATGTGTCTCCCCGGACAGGTTTATCTGTAATAATTGTTACGGAAACTTCTGGACGGAAGTGCTAATACAATTATCACCCATACTTGAATTCGTTCACCAGACGAATAATCGTTGACATTCGCTGACAACAGACGTTTTCACAGACAACAGTTTGGTCTTCCTGAGTAGTCTGACTCAGTATTGTCGTGATGAGCGATCAACACCACCACCACCACATATGTTTAATCTCTACGTATAAGTGGGTTCACTCGCTCGGCGATAAAATTAATCTGCTGGGCGGGAGTCAATTAGCCATGAAATGACCCGATTACAGTAGGGAAATAGGTAACCAAGTTTAACAGTGGCTGGGCACAATTTGAAGTGGGTACAAAATGAAGAAATAAATAGATAAAAGAAGGACAGAAAGAAGAGGCGTAAAAGGACGTGCTAATGTCGTCACAGAATCAAGAAAAATCATTATAACGCACAGAAAATGTCTTCAAAAATAAGGGGAAAAGACTGTAAAACAGAAAAATAATAAAACTAAAACTTCATAATTATCTTCTTCAGGTGCCTGGTGTGGAATAGACATTGGCGATCATGACTCTCCAATCTTCTCTGTCTTTTGATAGTCTCATGAGGTTGTTGTTGCCCATGCTGTTGTTTGTTGCCCAATTATTTAAGCTTTGCACATACATCTTTCTCTGCCTTCCTCTTCCTCTCCTACCTGGTATTTTCTCACATAAGACTAATTCCTTCACTCCTCCTCTTCTGTTAATATGTCCCATAAATTTCATTTGTCTTTTCCTGATGATTTTGTTGAGCATTATTGACCCGCAGCTGTCAATATCTCGGCATTTGTTGACTTCTCTGTCCACGATATTCTCAGTATTCTTCTCAAAAACCACATTTACGCTGCCTCCAGATTTTTCACCATTTGGCTTTGGTTACTCATAATTATAATTTTAAAAATTAATTCCACAATTTGAAGGCTACTTACAACAGTTCCTAAGACATTTGTGTGTGTGGGTTTTTCGTTGTAGTTAAATATGCAATAGCGTCCTCAAAATAATGTACAGTATATATCTCGTAGAGCACAGAAGAGCCGAAGAGGGTTATAATTTTAAAAATTAATTCCACAATTTGAAGGCTACTTACAACAGTTCCTAAGACATTTGTGTGTGTGGGTTTTTCGTTGAAGTTAAATATGCAATAGCGTCGTCAAAATAATGTACAGTATATCCCTCGTAGAGCACAGAAGAGCTGAAGAGGGTTGGCGATCTTGGCTTATAGTTGAACGTGTACAATTCTTGATTTGCTTAAGTTACAAAGTGATCCTTCTCCTACATTTGATCAAATTATTGGATAGTTTAATTCTCAAAGCAATGTACATGTTTGGAAAACTTATAATACGTTCATCTGTTATTTGGGATTTATTAGGTCCGCTATAGATATTTTCTTCATGTACAAAATAAAAACTCCTCAACAT
The DNA here is from genome assembly GCA_024509875.1 of Oreohelix idahoensis. Classification (NCBI taxonomy): domain Eukaryota; kingdom Metazoa; phylum Mollusca; class Gastropoda; order Stylommatophora; family Oreohelicidae; genus Oreohelix; species Oreohelix idahoensis. The sequence goes on along the minus strand of JAMPIV010000650.1, from coordinate 26,926 downwards.
TGACATTTTCGAAGTTTAAATAATAAATCGTTACCATCTCTAGCTTTGGAATGAATTTCATCTTTTGGTGGAGATTTGTCTGCAAGAAAACAAATTTTCCCTTTAGCTTGATCACTTCTCAAGCTCGATAGTGGAACAGCAACATTATTATTATTCTTTGTGGGGGTACTTTAGTTACTTACAGGCTCTGATTTATCATGCGCAGAAATTGTGCGGAAATCAAGGAAAATCGGGCCCAAAACAAAAGGACAAATCTTCGGATCAAATGTCGGAGCAATTCCTGTTACACAATTGTAGGACGTGGAGATCAATAGAAACGACGACCAAATAGCTACATAATTTGGCAGATGGGTTCTTGAGCAGATGGGCAGGTGTGACAATGTGGAACTGATGGAGGAAGCCGGGCACGTGCCGATGTGGAACTGATGGAGGAAGCCGGACACGTGCCGATCTGGGTGGGACTGGTGGCGGAATCCGGACACTGTCGAGGTGGGACTGATGGAGGAAGCCGGACACGTGCCGAAGTGGGGCTGATGGAGGAAGCCGGACACGTGCCGAAGTGGGGCTGATGGAGGAAGCCGGACACGTGCCAATGTGGGACTGATGGGAGAAGCCAGACATGTGCCGAAGTTGGACTGGTGGAGGAAGACGGACACGTGCCGATGTGGGTGGGACTGGTGGAGGAAGCCGGACACTTACAGATGTGGGACTGATGGAGGAGGCCGTACATGTGCCGATGGAGCAAGAGGTGATGACATTGCGCTGGTATTGTTGGAAAAAAAACGTTGAAGTAACCGGTTGTCAGTACTGCAAGGTAGTCTTGTTGTGCAGTCCGTGGAGAGAGAGAGAGAGAGAGAGAGAGAGAGAGAGAGAGAGAGAGTGGAATTAGATATTGATATTGTAATACGGATGAGGTAAAGACTTTGAACGGGTGCCACAGATTATGAAAGCCTTAACATAAATTTGTTGGAAGGCCTCTGTTCCATAGGCAGCTAAAGGGAAATAATGATGATGATTGTTGTAACAAACATAAATCCACCAGACCACAAAGACTTTTATATTTTGATAGGTGCCCTAATATAACCGATGGACCATATGTCTAGGTTGAACGGGCATCTCGCTAAAAGGAGGCAAATCTTTTTCTTTTTTTTAATGATGGTGATTGTGCGAATCATCTTGCACACTATAATGTTTCTGCTGTATGTTTTATATGGTACCCGTGACATATTGACAAAACTCCACACGAAACATCAAAACTATCGCTCTCGACAAGGAGGTAGCTTACCTGGAATTTGAGACACTGAAGTTGGAGATTACTCAATCAGGCTGTTGATATGTTTAACCAAATGGATACTTCAGACTTAGCGAGACAAGCACAAAACGGATACGGATAGACCTTGAGCCGATGGCACAGGACGGCAGACAGGATATAAGTTTGTTGAAAGTCTACGCTCCGGTTGGAAAGGATCCCGTTACACGCCCATTGAGGCTTATTGGGAATATGGTGTTAGGCCCATATTTTTTTCTGACCATCGGCACACTAGGGGTGATATGGGCAGCTCCGTTTGGAACTGAAGGGTAAAGATGAGTATAATGAAGAAGGAAAGGACATACCGGTATCGTATTTAACATACTGGTATCGTATTTAACATAATGGTATCGTATTTAACATACTGGTATCGTATTTAACATACTAGTATCGTATTTAACATACCTGTATCGTAATTAACATACTGGTATCGTATTTAACATACTGGTATCGTATTTAACATACTGGTATCGTATTTAACATACTGGTATTGTATTTAACATACCGGTATCGTACTTAACCAAATTTGGAGAAACAAGTTTATAAATAATTATTCGGAGTCGTGGGGGCTGAGAGGTATGGCGTCCGTGTCTAGTTCTAAAGGTACCGGGTTCGGTTCCCAGTCTGCTTCTTCTTCTTCTTTGTATCAGAATTGGGCGGCCTCTCTCGATCTCTGTTTCACTCCGGCAGTACTCGATTGTGACGGTATTGCCTCCCCTGCTTTGCAGTAGTGGTCCAACAGAGGCCAAAACTCAAGAGTATCTAATATGGGCTTCAAAGGTGTCTACCTTCGCACAAGATTACTCTTGGCAGAGATGTAAATAGAAGAAACAAAAAGCTTCTATCTCCAGGGAGTCTTCACAAGATATTCAGAGTAAGCGAGAACAATACTGCCTTGGCTGAGTATGTTAACTCTGTAATTCTGCCGAAGCTTTTTTGAAGGATTTAAGCACTTATTAATTTCAGCTCGTTTAAGCCCTCACCCCTGATTTGATCAGTGGAATTCTATTAGTCTAGTATAGCTCTGTTTAGAGCGTGTGTATTAAATTGAATGAGGCAAACATGCAGTAACTTTAAAATGATTAAATCGAAGTTAAATTTGTGTAATTACGAATAACAAAATTTAATAATCACTTAAGTTTTAACAGTTGGAAAATAATTTGAATAGTTATGGATCAAGGAAAGTTATCATCACAGTCTTTAGGGAATGTGAGATGTTACAAGAAGTTCAAGTGGCAGCATAGATTTTAACTTAGCTGCCAATGACGGTTCTGCTCCTTCTTATAGGTTGGTTCTTTTCACACTGCTCACGCTCGTCTCTGGTCAAGGTTGTCGGGTGTAGCTCGTTTCCCAGAAATATCAAGGAGAGTCTACAACGTTGGTCCTTCGTCGTAAAGCTTAGGCCACTGTTCCCTTCTTGTTCCAGAGAAAGTTTTTTTTCTCCTGGTACCATCTATAACTATGGTAAAAGAATAGAACGAAACGCTCTTCTGAGTATGGCGTTTTCCACCCCATAGTTTTGGGTTCCTATCTTCACATACCACCATCCCAATAACTCAGACTTTACCTTCGATGAGAATTAAATTTAATCCCTCTGGATAAACGTCCTTTACATTTAAATAGAATAGCTTTCATAGTTACTTTATAATTAAATGAAAAGTTTAATCATGCAGATAGACTGTTTACATATACATCTCCACTGATTGAAAAGTGTTCACAATATAAAATGAATATTTTCACATAGACATTTACACTGGTTTACAGCTTGAAAACTTACTTTAATTTTAAAGTGACCATGTTTATATGGACATTTACACTGCATTGAAACTGTAAGTATTATACTTAGAATGTACATAATTTCTTTTATCTTTCCCTCCCTGCTCCATATGGACCCTGGAACTACTTTATGCTTTTAGTTCTCTTTACGAAACTATCAATAAAGCAATCACCAGCCCGTGCAGTGGTGGTTCATGAATCTTCATTCTGTACGCTGAGTTTGCCAGCCTCAAACGACTGTGACATCCACTAGCGAATGTCACATACTAAAATTCACATGGATATATATATATATATATATATATATATATATATATATATATATATATATATATATATATATATATATATATATATATATATATATATATAATATATATATATATATATATATATATATATATATATATATATATATATATATATATATATATATATATATTAGTTCACATGTTAGTAATAAAATATGAAATGTAAATCACAACTTCCGCCAATCCTGGCTCACAGCCTTTTTTCCTCAGATGAATAAAAGAGACTTGAATCGGCCTCTTACACGCGTCTGGGGTGTAGTTAATTTAATAAGTTCCCTCTCTGACTTCGTGTGTGGTCCTTCAGTTTCCTCAGTCCCGGTTTCCTTATTTAAAATGAAAGAGATTTCCTGGGCTATGAAAGTCCGTCCAAAATTCTCAAATAAAAGGTGCCAGGTATGTTAAGAAGGAATTCTGAATTCTAATTCTTCACTGTAGCAAGGTCTGGTATCTTGGCGAGCGATTTCTTAAGTGAAATCATCATCATCTCATCTCAACCCATAACCCGTCATGGGTCGTAGGGGTGCCATGATGGAAGCATCAGCAGACAGGGTCCTCCACTGCTCTCTATCCTCAGCAATGCGTACAAGTGTGGAGAAACCGTGTCCTGCCCATTCTTTGATGTTATCAGCCCAGGATTTTCTTTGCCTTCCTCTTCTCCGTTTACCTTCGACTGTTCCCTGGAGGATCGTTTTCGAAAGGGAGTCATGACGAGTTACATGCCCAAACCAGGCAAGCTTTCGACTTTTTACTATTGACAAAAGTGGTTCTTGATGGCCTGCATAGGTGTTTATCTTCTCTCTAACATAGACATTTGTTTTGTGCTCTTTATAGCAAATGCGCAAAATTCTTCTATAACATTTATGCTCGAAAGCCTGAATCCTTCGCTCCGTATCTGCAGTGAGTGTCCAGCCCTCACACCCATACAAGAGAATAGATAATACAAGTGATTTGTATAATTTGATCTTCACATGAAAACTGATGTTACTGTGGTGGGGTGGGCGAGATGATGATGATGATTATATTGTGATGTGTGATCACTCTCTTGTCACACTCGCACCGACCCGAACAACAATAAAACTCTTGATTCTAGAGGCAGGGGCTATATTTATTTTTACAATCCATTCAGTGACAAAGCAAACATTAAACAAATAAACTAGCGAACATCACAAAACCCAACAAAACAAAACAAAACACCCAACAGTGCCCGATGCTAATCTGAAGAAGCAAACAAAGCACAGAATGGTTAAAATCATAATATAATACTGAATGAGAAACACCACGCTCTCACCTGTCAAACTGTCCTACGCCGCCACCTGACACACTCAACTATCACACACACACAAACACTCATGTGTGTCATCCAATGCGACTAGTAAGGTGTTGTGCGTGGGGCTGGCAACCTCACCATGTAACACAGGTTGCTACGGAAACCACTACTGCAAGAGCACACACTCAGCTATCACACACACACACACTCATGCATGTCGTCCAATGAGACTAGTAAGGTGTTGTGCGTGGGGCTGGCAATCTCACCATGTAACACAGATTGCTACCGAAACACTACTGCCCTAGCATATGAATACTTAATATGGAGGCAAACCACACTGTTGGCCCCATGCTCCCTCAGGAGCGGAGAAGAGAAATATATACCTTGAAGTGAGCCCACGTGCTCTCACAACCATTCCTCACATAACCATAATTAAATAATCATAAAATGGACATAAAATAATATTCTTCAACTCAACAAATACTCTCAATAACGAGAATAAACCACCACCTCGCAACTGCTCTATCTCAATATTCGTTACTGCATTCAGAAGCATGTCGTATGTGACGACAGGTGCGCCTGGCAACAAGCGTGTCGTATATGACCACTGGTGCGACTGAGAATCTCATCACACGAAACACATCGTTACCGAAACAACCACTGCAATAGCATAAAAATGCTTCTTGTCGGCTTGTGATAGACACCAGCCACATTGGTGTTTCCATGCTCCGCCGGGAGCAACCAGAGAAACACATGTCTCAACAAAGGAGTGGCCTCGCGCTCTCCAGAAATCTAAATACATATTCTCACCTCACAGTAACCCATTAAATATACAGTAGAATTATCAATAAACGTGAAATACACTAAATTACTCTTACATAAAGAATACAATATAATTATTCTCGACTTAAGCCAAACTGGGACTAAATACACAACGTGCCACATGGCGTAACATTTACCAAGAAAACTCTCTCTTTCCTTTACTGGGGAACATTATCTTTATCTGCTTCCCACCCCCGTCTCAATTCACACAATATAAAACTGCGTAACATTAAGTGATAACTAAGAGTGTTACCGCAGACCCCTCGCGCCGCTTTTATACAATCACCACGTGGCTCTCCCTGTTGCCATCTTCCCAACTAGTTAATATTATCTAAATTGCAGTTTCTGATAACATTTCTGTCCAGTTTCATGTATAAAACACTCTCCTACTAAATTTGCCCGGTCTGATGACTAAAATACTTGATACTAAATTCTCACATCTGGATTTAGGCTTTGCGTGCCTAATAAAACACTGAGAAATAATCAAACGCAGCACCAACGATCTAAGAGATGTCGAGTGAAGCGCCGGAGGTAGTGATGTTGTCGGAACGACAACAAAATCAGGAGGGAGATGTGTGATGGGGCCGAAAAGGAGACGCCCGCCCCCTACCTGTTTTTGGGCAGATTTATCGCCCATGTATTTTAGAAGTTCGCGAAGCATAATAATAATAATAAATTCTTTAAGCACCAAACATGGCGTATAAGGCAGAAACCAGTGCTCTCCAGGTTGTTCGTTGTGACGCCACTCCTCTTAGCTCTTGCACATTATTTAGGCCCAACGTTCTTCCTTCTCTTATTATTGTTCTTCTGAGTGTTTTTTTTTTGGTCTTCCTTTTTTCCTCTTACCCTCAGGAACCCAAGTGAGCGCCTGTAGTGGTATTCTGTTGTTTTGCATTCGTAGGACATGACCGATATATGACCATCGTCTTTTCCTTATATAGTCGGAGACATATTTCTGCCTAGAGTCTTCTCTTATTTGTCGATTAGTCTTGAATTCTTTCCAATTGATGTTCATGAGTTTTCTAAGACATTTGTTCTTGAATGTATTCAGCTTGTTCTCCAATGATTTTGTTATTTTCCAACTCTCACAGCCGTATGTTAACACTGAGATAACATTTGAATTAAACAGACGAAGCTTGGTATGTATATTCAATGATCGTAATTTCCAAATGTTAGATAATCTATTGAAGGCGCTAGCTGCCAAAGCAATTCTAGTATGGATTTCTCTTGTTGTGTCACCATCCTGAGTCATTTTACTGCCTAAATAATTGAAACTTTCAACTTTCTGTAGTTTTTCCCCGTTCAAGATGATATCAAAGGTCTCGTTAGAAAAGTTCATAGCTTTAGTTTTAGAGGCATTTATTTGGAGACCAATTTTAACCGAGAGATGACACAAATTATTTATTGCTTCTTGGGATTATCTTGGTGTTGAACTTAAGAATGCTACATCATCTGCGAAATCCAGGTCCCCCAGGAATTTTCCATTTGTCCATTTTATACCCAATTATGCGCGAAGCATGCTGAGATGTAAATTCTTCAAGATTGATGAAGTAGACGATATGTTATTAGGCCACAATAAAGCCTACATATAGTTGTGATGTAGAATTGTGTTATTTGATAATAGCTGTAGGTTTTATTTGTGTTTTCGCTATTCCTAAACGATAATCGCGTGTGATATTTAAGTAGCCAAGATTAATACGCCCAGCGCGCAGATAAGTGAGTGATTAGCCTAGTGCCTATAAAAAGAAATAGCGATCGGCAAAAGGCCGATTTGAAGATTCAGCCCACACGAGAGAGCAAACGACGAAGCGCCCTGTGTACCTACACAGAAGAACACAAAGACATGATACGTGAGTTAATTTAAATTAGCGTTAGTTTTCTAGAAGTCTGAAATTATATTCAGCACGAGTCTGTTTTAATGTTTAGTGATATAGATAGATGTGTTTCCAAAGGAAATGTCTTTTCAGGACATTATGATTTAGTCTTGAAATATAATTGAGTGGAAATAATGTTTGATAGGTTTTATTAGGCACGCAAAGCCTAAATCCAGATGTGAGAATTTAGTATCAAGTATTTTAGTCATCAGACCGGGCAAATTTAGTAGGAGAGTGTTTTATACATGAAACTGGACAGAAATGTTATCAGAAACTGCAATTTAGATAATATTAACTAGTTGGGAAGATGGCAACAGGGAGAGCCACGTGGTGATTGTATAAAAGCGGCGCGAGGGGTCTGCGGTAACACTCTTAGTTGTCACTTAATGTTACGCAGTTTTATATTGTGTGAATTGAGACGGGGGTGGGAAGCAGATAAAGATAATGTTCCCCAGTAAAGGAAAGAGAGAGTTTTCTTGGTAAATGTTACGCCATGTGGCACGTTGTGTATTTAGTCCCAGTTTGGCTTAAGTCGAGAATAATTATATTGTATTCTTTATGTAAGAGTAATTTAGTGTATTTCACGTTTATTGATAATTCTACTGTATATTTAATGGGTTACTGTGAGGTGAGAATATGTATTTAGATTTCTGGAGAGCGCGAGGCCACTCCTTTGTTGAGACATGTGTTTCTCTGGTTGCTCCCGGCGGAGCATGGAAACACCAATGTGGCTGGTGTCTATCACAAGCCGACAAGAAGCATTTTTATGCTATTGCAGTGGTTGTTTCGGTAACGATGTGTTTCGTGTGATGAGATTCTCAGTCGCACCAGTGGTCATATACGACATACGACATGTTGCAGTAACGAGGATAGCACCAGTGTCGTCACATACGACATGCTTCTGAATGCAGTAATAATATTTTATGTCCATTTTATTTGCCTCCATATTAAGTATTCATATGCTAGGGCAGTAGTGTTTCGGTAGCAATCTGTGTTACATGGTGAGATTGCCAGCCCCACGCACAACACCTTACTAGTCTCATTGGACGACATGCATGAGTGTGTGTGTGTGTGATAGCTGAGTGTGTGCTCTTGCAGTAGTGGTTTCCGTAGCAACCTGTGTTACATGGTGAGGTTGCCAGCCTCATGCACAACACCTTACTAGTCGCATTGGATGACACACATGAGTGTGTGTGTGTGTGATAGTTGAGTGTGTCAGGTGGCGGCGTAGGACAGTTTGACAGGTGAGAGCGTGGTGTTTCTCATTCAGTATTATATTATGATTTTAACTATTCTGTGCTTTGTTTGCTTCTTCAGATTAGCATCGGGCACTGTTGGGTGTTTTGTTTTGTTTTGTTGGGGTTTGTGATGTTCGCTAGTTTATTTGTTTAATGTTTGCTTTGTCACTGAATGGGTTGTAAAAATAAATATAGCCCCTGCCTCTAGAATCAAGAGTTTTATTGTTGTTCGGGTCGGTGCGAGTGTGACAAGAGAGTGATCACACATCACAATATATAATCATCATCATCATCTCGCCCACCCCACCACATTACTTTTCCAGATCACATTCAACCTTGTCATGGCAGCTGAGGCCATCTCAAGTCTTGTCTTGATTTCTTTATTTGATCTTCCATCACTACATATAGTGGACCCGAGATATTTAAAGGTGTTAACTTCTTCTAATGTTTGCCCATTTAACGTAATGTTGGTCGGAACATGTTTCTTATGGCTATTCACCAATATCTTGCTTTTTTCTATATTAATTTCCATCCCATATGTTCTTGTTACTTTCTCCAGTCTAGAGGTAAGGTCTTGAAGTTCTGATTCTGTTCCAGCTATCAGATCAATATCATCAGCAAAACGTAGATTACACAGAGGTCGGCCTCCAATCGATATGGTTGATTTATAATCGTAGAGAGCCTCCTGCATAATATGTTCTAGATAAATGTTAAAGAGCACTGGTGACAGGATACATCCCTGGCGAACTCCTACAGTTGTTTTGAAAAATGCTCCAATGTCATTGCTTGCAAAAACAGCACTGCTTGCGTCCTTGTATAGTGCTTCAATGATATCTATGATGTTGGTATCAAAATTGAATTTTCTCATTATTTGCCATAAACCTTCATGCCAGACTCGATCGAAGGCTTTTGTGAAATCGATGAAGTTATGGTATAAATCATGTTGATGCTGGAGATGTTTTTCGATCAGTAATCTAATATTGAAGATTTGTTCTGAGGTACTTCTTTTTGGTCTAAAGCCAGCCTGTTCCTCTGACAAGATTTCTTCTGATTTCTGTTTTATTCTGTTCAAAAGTATCCTTAACATCACCTTACTTGGATGACTAATAAGGCTAATGGTTCTGTAGTTCTTGCACATTTTTAGATTTCCTTTCTTTGGAAGCGGTATTACTAATGACTGCGTCCATTCTTTTGGCCATTTTTTTGTACTCCATATCTTCTGGCAATTGTTGTCATGATTTTTACTATATCTGGTCCTCCATATTTCAAGAGCTCTGCTGGTATATTATCCACACCCGGTGACTTCCCTCCTTTCATCGAACATATAGCCTCTTCCACTTCTTCCCGTAGTATTGCTGCATTTCCGAGTTCTCTGTTTTCGCACTTAATGTTGTTTAATATGCCTAAGTCAGTGTCAAGTTTACAGTTATATAATTCTTTACAATATTCTGTCCACCTTCTCATTACAGCTGTTTTTTCATTGAGCAGAGCCCCATTGCTATCTTCTATGACAGTTACCCTGGGCTGTTGGGGTTTTGATAGTCTTCTTAATGTGTCAAAAACTGCCTTGCTGTTACCTTTTATTAGCCCCGTATTAATGGACTCACATTGATCAGCTACCCATTTTTCTTTGGCCTGTTTCATTTTCTTTCTAATATTTTTATTCACCATACTGTATTGCCATGCTGCTTCAGGAACCTCTTTCTTAACCTTTTTCATTTCTCGCCGAAATAGCTTGAGAAAATGGTCAGATTATATTCACTGCCTTCCCACACCTTTGTTGTGCGCGCCTCAAAGGATCAGCCAATCTGATTTGAATATGTTGCCTGACTCAGCTAATGCAAAATTTCAAAATTACTTTTCTGAAAATGGGCTGTGACTCAGCTAATGCAAAATTTCAAAATTACTTTTCTGAAAATGGACTATACACATCCGCTTGCCCTTGGGTACAAACTTACGAACATGTCTGTAAACTCATATAACAACGTGGGACCTAAGACGCACCAACAGTGAGGAATGCAGTTAGCGACCCCTAGCTAGACTGCTTGCGTCAGGGTCAGAGAACCAGAGCTGACCAAGACCCTACTCCACCTCCAAGTGATGGTCCTGGAAAGGCTGCATTACTGCAGTCTGGCTGAGTGAGTAGGGATCAAAGAGGGAAAGCTAACCCTGTCCCAAAAATGCCGTGCTGAAGTCGGATGTGTCGGCCGAAAGGCGCAAATATCGCAGCTCCGCTGTAAACAGACACAACGCAAGCAACGTCCTTTTTAGGACGAACAAAGAAGAAGAATATAACAACATGTTCCCAATGTAAAAATCATTTCTTTTATCAGGAAGTATTCTCTTATCTGTGTCTGTCCATCAGTTGTCTCCCCGTATTCCAAGCTTTGGTGATGAGCGTACTCGCGTCTTATCAGTGATTAAGCACTGCGCTGAGGCGATTTACGTGTTAATCTGTATACTGATGATACATTTGTGGTACTGATTCTATTGCGATTTTTTTATTGGTCGCACTGTCTTACTGTCTTTCTTTCTTTCTCTGCTATATAGCAGATTTTATGTATTTTCCTCCTTACACCCTCCCCGTGGGAAGTCATCATGTTTGTTTGTATCTATTTCTTCCTCACTTTGCAAGAAGCGACTGAGATAATTCTCGTCTATTACAGCTTGGCCGTGGCAGATTAACACATACATCGCCCAGCGCTGTCTGCCTAATCACCGATAAGACGGGTGCGCGCATCACCAAAGCTTGGAATACGGGGAGACTACATATGGACAGACATGGATGACAAGATTACTTTGTAATAAAAGTAATTATTGTTACATCTGACACACGTGGTCATATGAGATTAACGACATGTTCGCGAGTCTGTACGCAAGGCATCATATGTCTTATTGCCATATATGGTAATACGGGACCTTTTGCTTTACGCACCTTATTTCACGTTGAATATTTTGAAAGTACCACACCCTAACCCGCCTGTTTGAAAATGATTGGAGCTTTTGATTAGACCCCATAACAAACAGATGTGTGGGAAGGCAGTGAATATAACCTGACGCGTCAGTCAATGTTATTCCACTGTTAAGATCGCTTGCCAAAATACCAGACCTTGCTAGAGTGAAGCCTAGAATTCAGAATTCCATTTTAGCAGACCGGACACCTTTTATTTTGAATATTTATCAGGACTTATAAAAACAGCCCAGGAAATCTCTATCATTTTAATAAGGAAAGCCGCTGTCTGAGGAAACTAATGGAAACACACAGTCGGAGAGGGAACTTATTAAATTAACGACACTCCAGACGCGTGTTAGAGGCCGATTCAAGTCTCTTTTATTCATCTGAGAAAAGATTCTGTGAGCCAGGATTGGCGTAAATTGTGATTTTACATTCTATATTTTATTACTAACATGTGAACTAACATATATATGTATATTACCATGTGAATTTTAGTATGTGAAAATCGCTAGTGGATGTCCCAGTCATTTGTGGCTGGCAACCTCAGCGTATAGAATGATGATTCATGAACCCACCAATGCACGTGCTAGTGACGGATTTATTTGCCAGTTTCTTAAAGAGAACTTTAAACGCAGAAAGAATCCCAGGTTCACTATTGGAGCAGGGAGAGGAAAAGTTGAACGGATAATGATGTTTCATTTTAAGTATAATACTTACAATTTTCAACCAGTGTAAATGTCTATGTGAAAATATTCCATCCTTAACAATTAATGGAAGTTTCAAAACTTTTCAAATCTGTGTAAAATATAATGAAAAAACCATATTCAATTTCTATTGTGAAACACTTTTCACGTCAGTGAGAGATGTAAATGTTGAAAGATTCTATCTGTACTAATTAACCTTTTCATTTAAAGGTAATGTAAACTATAAAAGCTAATTCAATTTAAATGTAAAGGAAAGTTTTAGTCCCCGAGGGATTACATTTACTTCTCATAGAGGTTAAAATTCTGAGCTAAATGGGGTTAGGGTGTATATAAGAATAGCAAGAGGGGATAATCATAAGTAATGTCTCGAGAAAACGCACTACTGAGGATGAGAGTTTCGTTTCTATTCTTTACCATAGTTATTGGAGCTCTTCGGTTCCAGCAGAAAGTACTATTCTCTGGAACAAAGTGAAGGTAGAAGGTGGAATGAAGTTGTGCGGAGGACGCCATACATAAGAGGGTTATTTTTGTCAGACGCAGCACCAGCACCAGCAGGAAATATGTCTTGCTTACTACCAATTCAAGGAAAGTATACACAAGTAACGTTGACTGGCGATGGAATTATGGCACATTTTCGATCCTGGCCTTATCCCAGGCATTTATTAGTAAAATGTATGCTTGATCTCAACGCACTTGCTTTTTACAAATTTCTATTTCAAAACTGGCCCTGAAACTGGGACGCTTCGATATTGATTATAATCAAAAGTTCTATCCAATGAGACACACTGTTTACAAGAGCCTTTGAAAAAAATTTTACCAATCCTTCACGTAGACATTTACAACAATAATTTTAAGTATTTGCAGTTCGACTAATAAGGGGGTTTCGCCTTACATTTTTACTTTTTTACAGCCAATCAAATTCGCTTTATAACATTGTTGGCCTCATTTCCCCTAAAGCAGTGTTTTTCAAATACATGCCATTACATGCAAATTATGTTCTTTTGCTGTCAGACAACCCACTCGATAAGTATTTTTGGCTATAATTGTTAATTACTAGACTATTTGAGTAAACACATAACATATTCTTGTCAGCAAGTCCTATGGCACAAGAATATATAAGTTTAATGGGGATTAGTGGCTTCGTTCATAAATATGTATTAATCTAGGTACTGTCGTGTATTTGCTTCTACCACCCGTACACTCTTCTATACCAAGGGATGTCTTCTGATACTGGTCAGACTAATGTATAGGGAGCTTAGACATAAATCAGTAGTAATGTAAGCGGTTTCCCAATAAGAGCTTAAAAAAACTGTTTTATAAACTAACCTCGTTATCGTTAGTGTTTTTGATCACTGTTTATTTGTAAAATATCAGGGTCTTCATGCCTTTCGCGTATGAATTGGGCGTTCCTCCGTGCATCTCTCTCTCTCTCTTCGTAAGCCAGGTCTGTTTCTTTTAGGGTTAAGTAGGTGTATATATTGACATTAATGTAGTATTATATCTAGGTCATTAAGCAGTGTGCCTATCAAGGTCGTCTCAAGAAACACAGTACTAGTTTTATTTTTAGAAACGCGTGTATGATGCTGTAGGCTTTTATATCGTACGTGGAAGGTTACGTTATGCAGACGTGGTAGAAAAAGGAGATCTCTGGTTCTGCCATTATGGCGACTCTACAAAACGCAGTTGTACGCTTATTGGGAATGCACTGGTCTTTCTCCATTTTTCTTTCTTTCTATTGAATTACTTCTTTAGGCTTTACATTTCTTTCTATAATTTTATATATCTGGATTGGTATTTTTCACACACAAATTCTCCCCACTGAAAAACAGGAATTATATGTCAGTCTTAATTCTATCATACACCTAGAATAAATTTGTTTCTTTGCCTGGTGATTACTTTGATTCTCATCAAAATAAACATGGATGGCGGCTTAGAAAAATCAGCACCTAGGTTAGTTTTTCCAGAAATATATTCTCATGCTGAAACTGATATGGCTGTAAAAGCAATGACCAGCGGAGTAACCTAGAATTATCATGCTAGCTTGTGCTAGAAAAACCAGGGGTTTGTGGTCCGTTTGTAACTTGAATGCCCTTCCCATACAGATAATATATTGAATTTTCTTGTTCGCCCATATTCCCTGCAAGACATTCTTTTTCACTCGTGGGGGATTAATTTTTTTCAGCTTTTTTTCAACTTTCTGCTAGATATGCCCACAACTGGGTTAATTCCCCATCCAGTTGGAATCTGACTTCTGTAACAGGGTAGCGCCAAACGATATTACTTGCATCCGTTTCTCACAATGAATTCTTGACTTAAGTCAGGTAATTTCAAAATAGGTTTTGCTTGTTGAGCTTTTCCTTCAATTCCTTGGTACATGCTTAATTCACACTGTGCTGTCCAGGTAATTCGATCTGGATTTCCTTTGCGTGTCAAATCAGTTAACGGTGCACATATGGAATTAAAGTTTTTGATATACTTTTGGTAGAAACCACATAATGAGACAAAGGATCTCACGGACGTGAGATCCTTTGTCTCATTATGTGGTTTCTACCAAAAGTATATCAAAAAAACTTTCACTCCATTATGTGCACCGTTAACTGATTTGACACGCAAAGCAATCCGGATCGCCCTCCAAATTACTGGACAGCACAGGGTGAATAGCATCATACCAAGAATTGAAGGAAAAGTCTCAAGCAAACTATTTTTGAAATTAACGGACTTAAGTCAAGAAGTCATTGTGGAACGGATGCATGTATTAATCGGTTTGGGCGCTACCTGTTACAGAAGTCAGATTCACTGGATGGGGAAATTAAAACACCAGTGGCAATATGCTAGCAGAAAGTTGAATAAAGCTGAAAAAACAATTATTCAAACGAGTGAATTAGTATGTCTTGCAGTAATATGGAGCGATCATGGAAAATTCATTATTATCTGTATTGGGAAGGCATTCAAGTTACAAACGGACCTACCAAACCCTGGTTTTCTTGCACAAGTAGGCATGAAAATTCTAGGTTACTCCGTGGTCATTGCTTTTACAGCCATTTCAGGTTCAGCATAGATTATATTTCTGAAAACTAACCTAGGGCTGATTTCTTAAGCGCCTTCCAGAATGTGTATGAGAATCATAAGTAATCACCAGGCATAGATATCAATTTATCTAGGAGATATATTGAATTAGAGACTGACATATAATGTTGTTTTAAGTGGGGAGTTTTTGTGGTGATGAAAAATTCTAATTCAGATATATAAAATTAGAAAATAATGTAAAGCCTAAAGAAGTAATTCTATAGAAAGAAAGAAGAATGTGTGAAAAGACCAGTGCTTTCCCAATAGCGTACACTGCGTTGTAGGGCATAATGGCTGACCAGAGATATCCTTTTTCTTACCTCGTTGCATAACTGTAACGCTTCCACGTACGATATTAAAAGCCTACAGCATCATTACACGCGTTTCTAAAAATAAAACTGGTACTGTATTTCCTTTAGACGACCTTGATTAGGCACACTGCTTAAGACCTAGATATAATACACATTAATGCAATTAGTTACACTACGTTAACTAAAAGACAGGCGGCTTAGAATAGAGAGAGTGAGGATGCACGGCAGAAACGCCAATCTACGCGAAAGCATGAAGACCGGATTTTTTCAAATAAACAGTGATAAAATAACTAACGATTCGAGGTTTTGGTTTGAAAACAGGTTTAAGCTCTTTTGGGAAACCTGACTTCTATGATTTATGTCTAAGCTCCTGGTCATTAGTCTGACGTACATGAAGACTTCCCTTGGTATTGAAAGTGAACGGGTGGTTAGAAGCAAATACACGAGCTTGTCCTAGATAATACATATTTTGAACGAAGCCACTTCTAGCCCATTAAAATATATATTCTTGTGCCTTAGGACTTGCTGACAAGAATATGTTATGTGTTACGCAAATAGTCTAGTACATTAAACAAATTATAGCCAAAAACTTTAGTGGGGGTTGTCTGACAAGCACTAAGATCTAATTTGCTTGTAATGGCATGTTTGAAAAAAACACTGCTTTAGGGAAATGAGGCCAACTAGTTATATACGAATTTGATTGGCTGTAGTAAATGTTAAGGCGAATCCTTATTAGTCGATGCTAATACTTTATTGTTGTTAATGGCTACGTGTAGGATGGGTAAAATTTTTTCAAAGGCTCTTGTAAACATGGTCTCATTGGTTAGAACGTTTGATATAGTCAAATAGAAGCGTCAGTTCAGGGCCAGTTTTGAAAATAAATTTTGTAAAAAGCAAGTGCGTTGAGATCAAGCTTACATTTTTCTAATAAAAGCCTGGGATAAGGCAGATCGAAATTGTGCCAGAATTCATCGCCAGTCAACGTTACTTGTGTATATTTCCTTGAATTGTGGTAAGCTAGACATATTTCCTGCTGGTGCTGGTGCTGCGTCTGTCTAAAATACCCTCTTATGATGGCGTCTCGCACAACTTCAGTCCACTTCTACCTTCACTTGGTTCCAGAGATAGTACTTTCTGCTGGTACCACCAATAACTATGGTAAAGAATAGAAACGAAACGCTCTCCTCAGTATTGCGTTTCTCGAGATACTTATAGGTTATCCCTCTTTTTTTCTTATTATTACGCCTAAACCCCATTTAGCTCAGAAATTTCCCTCGTTGTTATTAAATGTAAATCCTCGGGATAACAATTCCTCTATACATTTAACTTGAAAGTTTTATAGTTACTTTCCATTTAATGAAAAGGTTTAATTGTACAGTTGAATCTGTATACATTTACATCTCCACTGTCTGAAAAGTGTTCACAAGATAAATTGAATATGTTTTCATTTATGTTTACACGATTTGAAAAGTTTGAAACTTCATTAATTTTACAAATGAATATTTCACATAGACATTTACACTGGTTTGAAATTGTAAGTATTATACTTAGGAATGTACATCATTTCCGTTCACTTTTCCTCCCTGCTCCATAGAACCTGGGGATTCTTTCTGCGTTTAGTTCTCTTTAGAAATGGCAATAAAGCAGTCACTTAGCAAACGTGTAGTGGTGGTTCATGAATCATCATTCTATACGCTGAGGTTGTCGCCACAAATGACTGGGACATCACTAGCGATGTTCATTACATTAAAATTCAATTGGTAAAATTTAAAATAAACAAAAATAATAATGTGTTGTTCATTGTTAGTAATAAAATATAGATGTAAAATCACAATTTACGCCAATCTGGCTCACAGAATCTTTTCTTCAGATGATAAAGAGACTTGATTCGGCCTCTATCACGCGTCTGTGTGTCGTTAATTTAATAAGTTCCCTCTCCGACTGTGTGGTTCCATTAGTTTCCTCGACAGCGGCTTTCCTTATTAAAATGTAAGCGATTTCCTGGGCTGTTTTTATAAAGTCCTGATAAATATTCAAAATAATAAGGTGTCGGTCTGCTAAAATTGGAATTCTGAATTCTAGGCTTCTCTCTAGCACGGTATGGTATTTTGGCAAGGCGTTCTTAACAGTGGAATATCATTGACTTGACCGCGTCAGGTTATATTCACTGCCCTTCCCCACACATCTGTTGGTTATATGGGGTCTAATCAAAAGCTCCAATCATTTTAAATATCAGGCGGGTTAGGGTGTGGTATCTTTCAAATATTCAACGTGAAATAAGGTTGCGTAAAGCAAAAGGTCCCGCTATCTTTCCATATATGGCACTAAAGACATATGATGCCTTGCGTACAGACTCGCCGAAAATGTCTGTTAATCTCATTATGACCACGTTGTGTCCAGATGTAACAATAATTACTTTTCTATACAAAGTTAATCTTGTCATCATGTCTGTCTCATATGTAGTCTCCCCGTATTCCAAAGCTTTGGTGAATTGCGCGCACCCGTGCTTTATCGGTTGCATTAGGCAGACAGCGCTGGGCGATGTATGTGTTAATCTGCACACGGCAAGCTGTAATAGGACGAGAATTATCTTCAGTCGCTTTCATTGCAAACGCGTGAGGAAGAAAATAGATACCAAACAAACATGATGACTTCCCACGGGGAGGGATGTAAGTGAGGAAAAGTACATAAAATCTTGCCTATATAGCAGAGAAAAGAAAGAAAAGACAGTAAGACAGTGCGACCAATTATATAAAAATCGCAATAGAATCAGTACCACAAATGAACTCATTCAGTATACAGATTAACACGTAAATCGCCTCAGCGCAGTGCTTAATCATTGAGAAGAAGCAAGTACGCTCATCACCAAAGCTTGGAATACGGGGAGACAACTGAATGGACATACACAGATAAGAGAATTACTTTCTGATTAAAAGAAATGATTTTTACATTGGGGAACGACTGTATAGTTATATTCTTCTTCTTTGTTCGTCCTAAAAGGACCGTTGCTTGCGTTGTAGTTCTGTTTACAGCGGAGGAGCTGCGATTATTTGCGCCTTTCGGCCGACACATCCGACTTTCAGCCACGGAATTTTTGGGACAGGCGTTTAGCTTTCCCTCTTTGATCCCTACTCACTCAGCCAGACTGCAGTAATGCAGCCTTATCCAGGGGACCATCACTTGGAGGTGGGCAGTAGGTCTTGGTCTGCTCTGGTTCTTATGACCCTGACGCAAGCAGTCTAGCTTAGGGGTCGTCGCTAACTTGCATTCCTCACTGTTGGTGCGTCTTAAGGTCCCACGTTGTTATTATGTGAGCTTTGACATGACATGTTCGTAAGTATGTACCACAAGGGCAAGCGGATGTGTATAGTCCAACTTTCAGAAAAAGTACATTTTGAAATTTTGCATTAGCTGAGTCACAGCCCATTTTCAGAAAAGTAAAGTAATTTTGGAAAATTTTGCATTAGCTGAGTCAGGCAACATATATCAAAATCAGATTGGCTGCTCCTTTGAGGCGCGCACAAACAAAAGGTGTGGGAAAGGCAGGGAATATAATTCTGACCTTTTCCTTAAGCTATGTCGGCGAGAAATGAAAAAGGTTAAGAAAGAGGTTCCTGAAGCAGCATGGCAATACAGTATGGTGAATAAAAATATTAGAAGAAAATGAAACAGGCATTGAAAATGGGTAGTGAATATCAATGTGAGTTCCTTTAATACGGGGCTAATAAAAGGTAACAGCAAGGCAGTTTTTGACAACATTAAGAAGTCTATCATAACCCCAACAGCCCAGGGTAACTGTCATAGAAGATAGCATGGGGCTCTGCTCAATGAAAAAACAGCTGTAATGAGAAGGTGGACAGAATATATGTAAAAGAATTAGGATAAATATCTGTAAACTTGACACTGACTTAGGCATATTAAACAACATTAAGTGCGAAAACAGAGAACTCGGAAAATTCTAGCCCTCAGCAATATACTACGGGAAAACGAAGTGGAAGAGGCTATATGTTCGATGAAAGGAGGGAAGTCACGGGGTGTGGGATATGGAATATATCAGCAGAAGCTCTTAGAAATATGGAGGACCAGATATATAGTAAAAATCATGACAACAATTTGCCAGAAGATATGGAGTACAAAAAAATGGCCAAAAGAATGGACGCAGTCATTAGTAATACCGCTTCCAAAGAAAGGAAATCTAAAATGTGCAAGAACTACAGAACCATTAGCCTTATTAGTCATCCAAGTAAGGTGATGTTAAGGATACTTTTGAACAGAATAAAACAGAAATCAGAAGAAATCTTGTCAGAGGAACAGGCTGGCTTTAGACCAAAAAGAAGTACCTCAGAACAAATCTTCAATATTAGATTACTGATCGAAAAACATCTCCAGCATCAACATGATTTATACCATAACTTCATCGATTCACAAAAGCCTTCGATCGAGTCTGGCATGAAGGTTTATGGCAAATAATGAGAAAATTCAATTTTGATACCAACATCATAGATATCATTGAAGCACTATACAAGGACGCAAGCAGTGCTGTTTTTGCAAGCAATGACATTGGAGAATTTTTCAAAACAACTGTAGGAGTTCGCCAGGGATGTATCCTGTCACCAGTGCTCTTTAACATTTATCTAGAACATATTATGCAGGAGGCTCTCTACGATTATAAATCAACCATATCGATTGGAGGCCGACCTCTGTGTAATCTACGTTTTGCTAATGTGGTGGGGTCGGGCGAGTGATGATGATGATTATTTATTGTGATGTGTGATCACACTCTCGTCACAACTCGCACCGAACCGTAACAACAATAAAACTCTTGATTCTAGAGGCAGGGGCATATTTTATTTTTTACAACCATTCAGTGACAAAGCAAACATTAAACAAATAAACTAGCGAAACAGCACAAAACCAACAAAACAAAACAAAACACCCAACAGTGGCCCGATTTGCTAATCTGAAGAAGCCAAACAAAGCACAGAATGGTTAAAATCATAATATTAATACTGAATGAGAAACACCACGCTCTCACACTGTTCCCAACTGTCCTACGCCGACCGACTCTGGACACACTCAACTATCACACGTCACAAAACACTTCATTGTGTGTCTTTCCAATGCGAAAGCTAGTAAAGGTTGTTGTGCATGGGGACTTAGCAACTCACTACCTCATGTGAAACAATCAGGTTGCTCACGGAAAACCACTACTGCAAGAGCACTACAAGCTCTATCACACACACACACACATGCATGTCGTCCTAAATGAGACTAAGTATGGTGTTGTGCATCGGATGGTGCTGGCCAATCGGCGGAGCATCGGTGTAAGCACACATGTGGCTGCTAGTACCGATAACACTACCGACCCTAAGCATTATGATCAGTGACTTAATGCAGTGGAGGCAAACCTTGTGTTTCACTGTGATGTAGATTCCCATGCTCGCACAGGGAGCGGTCATATACGACGTACGCTGCTAGCCTTTGAACGCGAGCTACAGCTGCGCTCTCACAAAACGTCGCGTGGCAGTCACTGACATACATGCTAATAATCAGAATATGGACGCGAGAGTCAATATGCAAGAATCTCACGCGACTGTTTGGCCCAATAACGAGATTAAACCTCCACGGCGTCGTTGAGAGAGGAGTAAGTAGTATCAAATATTCTGGTTAATTGCATGCGAGTTGGCACTCGACGTGCTCGTCACATACAGGTGAGCGTGGCAACATAACCTATCGTATATGGTACTATACTAGTAATCATGAATGAGTTATTTTATGTGCACATGAAATACATTATGTCAACTATATGTAAAATCTACAGCATACTTCAGCAGTAAGAGAATAAGCTATCTACCATCGCGCGTGTGATAGAACGTATTCCACGTCGAGTAGTGTCGATTTACATTGCATCTGTGGGCCGAACCAGTAATCACTTGTGTTCAACAGCGAGAGTGCGGCGTAGGGCTCGTCCAGATATCTAAGATATATAAGTCTCACTTCTCACAGTAACGCGCTGATTGGGGTACAGGGAGCATGAGGGGCCAACAGAGATGGTTTGGTAATTGCTTCCTCATATTAAAGCATTAATAATATGCTTCGGGGGGCACGTAGTGCCAGTAGAGTAGACTGTAGACTAATTAGTACACTTTTCGTGCCCAGTAGTGGCGTTTTCCATTGGTTACCATTAGCAATGTGGATTTCTTTCCTTGGGTTAGCTCGGCAAATCGCAATCTGTTATCTACCATGTGCTGAGGATTTGCCATAGCCTCAATTCACACCATTATACTCAGTCGCGACTGGACACGGATCAGTGACAACGACAGAGTGTTGTTTAGTGCTGCAGGATTGTGAGCGGTAAGCGTGTGTATACAGTTGCAGGCTTGCGATGAGCTATCCCTGAGATGCTAGTCAGGTAGCGGCGAATTAGGGCGAGTATTGTCTCGTCTTGTCTTAGGTCTTCGTCGTGTATTTATTTCGGTTATAGTATTCAGGGACCGTTTAAAATTGACAGACAGGTTTCGAGATGAGCGTGACGGTGGTGTTTGTTTTCTCATAATACGTGATACTATATTATGCAATCTGGTTTAGGCATTTGCGTGGGCTTATGTTTTTGCAAACTCTAGTCAGATTAAGCCATCTGGGTCACTCTAGTATATTTTCAACGTGTAAGTGGTCATAGTTGTCAGTGTGTATTCTCGTTTCCTGTTACGTAGTTGCGCGCTTTCTCAGCGTTTCATAATACTGTTTTAATAGTTTTAGTATATCGCGCACTGATTGGAATTTCAGTCTGCTAAAATAAACTAACGCTATAGCTGCCACCATGCCTCTAGAACCACATACATAAGATATATTATTGATCGTATCGTGTTGGTGACGAGTTAGCGCATTCGTCGTATGAGTCAGCACATGTGGCTTGACTATTACATATAAGTCATCGTCATAATAAATAATTTGTGTCATCTCTCGGTTAAAATTGGTCTCCAAATAAATGCCTCTAAAACTAAAGCTATGAACTTTTCTAACGAGACCTTTGATATCATCTTGAACGGGGAAAAAAAAAATACAGAAAGTTGAAAGTTTCAATTATTTAGGCAGTAAAATGACTCAGGATGGTGACACAACAAGAGAAATCCATACTAGAATTGCTTTGGCAGCTAGCGCCTTCAATAGATTATCTAACATTTGGAAATTACGATCATTGAATATACATACCAAGCTTCGTCTGTTTAATTCAAATGTTATCTCAGTGTTAACATACGGCTGTGAGAGTTGGAAAATAACAAAATCATTGGAGAACAAGCTGAATACATTCGAGAACAAATGTCTTAGAAAACTCATGAACATCAGTTGGAAAGAATTCAAGACTAATCGACAAATAAGAGAAGACTCTAGGCAGAAATATGTCTCCGACTATATAAGGAAAAGACGATGGTCATATATCGGTCATGTCCTACGAATGCAAAACAACAGAATACCACTACAGGCGCTCACTTGGGTTCCTGAGGGTAAGCGGAAAAAAAGGAAGACCAAAAGAAACACTCAGAAGAACAATAATAAGAGAAGGAAGAACGTTGGGCCTAAATAATGTGCAAGAGCTAAGAGGAGTGGCGTCACAACGAACAACCTGGAGAGCACTGGTTTCTGCCTTATAGTATCTAGCAAATACTTGGGAACAGAGCAAATCAGAGGAGCAGCCCACAGTGTGTCGCAGGAAAGTTGTTTATTAGCTAAAGCTGCGCGCCAAGTGTTACTAGCGGTAACACTCTTACGCCTTAATCACATTACTGTTACGCCAGTTTTATATTGGAGATCGAATTGACTATCGGTTCTGTGGGAAGCTTATTAAGTGAAAGTGAACTCCCCAAGAAATAGTAAGTAGATAGAAAAACGTGTCCCGGTTGAGCTAAATGGAATCACTACCAATGTGGCATCCACGTTCATGTAATCGCTTACTTAAAGCATCAAGACTTTGGCTATAAATCGTGAATAATCGATAATGTTGTATTCTTTATGTATGAGTACATTGCAGTAGATATTAAAACACTGTTTAAATTAACTAATTCCTAGTCTTAGATTATAATACCGGATACATAGTGAGGTGAGAATCATGTCCATTACCATTCTGTTCATGAGGGAGCGACATTTCCACACCAATGGCTTTGTTGAGCGCACTTGTAGTCATACGTAAATGAACCAATATCACCATTCAGGAGCATGGAAAACACCATGATAGCGCTGAATGAACCTATCCAGCACGCCAGCATGAAGCATTCTGTATGCTACTGCAGTGAGTTTAGTTTCGGTAACACGATGTATGTTATCCAGTGTGATGAGAATACCTCAGTCCACCAGTCGGTCCCATACGACAATGCTTGTCACGATCGCACAGCTGTCTAGTGAATACGAATGATCACTGACATGTTAAGTAGTATATCGGCGGGTGTAGCACTTGGAGTGGATCTGACTTCAATATGCGCAGATACGTTATCTCAGTCAGGCATCTGCTAAGGTGAGCCATGTAGTTTATGTACAACCAGTTTGAATACGATCCGTATTCTGGACGTTGAAGACCATATTATTTATGGTCCATTTTATGATTATTTAATCTATGGTGTAATGTGATGGAGAATAGGTTTATGTGATGCAACTAAGGGGTGCTCAGCATCAAGGTACTCTAATTTCACTTCACCCGCTCCCGATGTGGAGCATGGGGCCAACAGTTTGGTTTTGACCTTCCATAATAAAAGTATTCAAATGCAAGGGCAGTAAGTATGTTTACGGTTTTCAACCAGTGTGATACATGGATGAGAAATTATCCAGCCCCACGCACAACACCTTACTAGTCTCATTGGACGACATGCATGATTGTGTGTGTGTGTGATAGCTGAGTGTGTGCTCTTGCAGTAGTGGTTTCCGTAGCAACCTGTGTTACATGGTCGAATTGCCAGCCCCCACGCACAACACCTTACTAGTCCGCATTGGTTGGATGACCACCCTGAGTGTGGTGTGTGGTGTGATAGTTTGAGTGTGTTTCAGGTGGCGGCGTAGGACAGTTTTAACCAGGTGAGAGTCGCGTGTGGTGGTTCTCATTCAGTATATATTATGAATATAACCTATGCTGTGCATTGTTTGCTTCTTCAGCAATTAGCATCGGGCTACTGTTGAGTTGTTTAGGTTTTTGTTTTGTTTTTGTTTGGTTTGTGATCTGTTCGTAGTGTATATCTATTTGTTTAATGTTTGCTTTGTCTCTGAATGGATTGTAAAAATTTATCTATAGCCCCCTGCCTCTAGAATCAAGATGTATTTATTGTTGTTCGGGGGACGGTGCGAGTGTGAACCAAGAGATGTGGTCCACACATCACAATATAATCATCATCATCATCTCGCCCATCCCCACCACAGTATCTCAGTTTTCATGGTGAAGATCAAATTTTACAAAACACTTGTTATTATCTATTTCTCTTGATATGGGTGTGAGGGTGTGACACTCACGCAGATACGGAGCGAAGGATTCAGGCTTTCGAGCATTAATTGTTATAGAAGAATTTGCGCATTTTGGCTCTTTTTATTTTAAGAGCACAAAACAATGTCTATGGTTAGTGAGATGATAAAAAACTATTGCAGGCCATCAAGAACACTTTTGTCAATAGTAAAAAGTCGAAAGCTATGCCTGGTTTGGGCATGAAATCGTCAGACCTCCCGTTCGAAAACGTCCTCCAGGGAACAGTCGAATGGTAAACGGAGAGAGGAAGGCAAAAGAAAATTCCTGGGGCTGATAACATCAAAGAATTGGCAGGACCGGTTTCTCCAACTGTACGACATTGCTAGAGGTTTGAGAGCAGTGGAGGACCCTGTCTGCTGATGCTTCCACCATGGCACCCCTACGACCCATGACGGGTTATGGGTTGAGATGAGATGATGATGATTTCACTTAGAAATCGCTCGCCAAGATGACCAGACCTTGCTACAGTGAAGAATTAGAATTCAGAATTCCTTATTAACATACCTGCACCTTTTATTTGAGAATTTGGACGACTTTCATAGCCAGGAAACTTTTCATTTTAAATAAGGAAACGGGACTGAGGAAACTGAAGACACACACGAAGTCAGAGAGGGAACTTATTTATTAACTTAACTACACCCAGGACGCGTGTAAGAGTGGATTCAAGTCTCTTTTATTCATCTGAGGAAAACGGCTGTGAGCCAGGATTGGCGGATGTTGTGATTTACATTTCATATTTTATTACTAACATGTGAACAATATATATATATATATATATATATTTAGATATATATATATTTAGTACATATATATTTATATATTTATATATATATTATATATTATATATTTATTTTTTATATAGATATATTTTTATTTATATATTATATTTATATATATATAGATATATCCATGTGAATTTGAGATGTGACATTTCGCTAGTGATGGTCACAGTCGTTTGAGGCTGGCATAAATCAGGTACAGAATGTAGATTATGACACCACACTGCACGGGCTGGGTGATTGCTTATTGATAGTTTCGTAAGAGAACATAAAAGCATAAAGTAGTTTCCAGGGTCCATATGGGAGCAGGGAGGGAAAGATAAAAGAAATTATTGGTACATTCTAAGTATAATACTTACAGTTTCAATGATGCAGTTTGTGGCAGTGTAATTGTCCATTTAAACATGGTCACCTTTAAATTAAAGTAAGTTTTCAAGTGGTAAACCAGGTGTAAATGTTATGTGAAAAATTTTCATTTGTATATTGTGAAACACTTTTCCATCAGTGGAGATGTATATTGTAAACAGTCTATCTGACTTGATTTAACTTTCATGTTAATTATAAAAGTAACTATGAAAGCTATTCTTTTTATATGTAAAGGACGTTTATCCAGTGGGATTAAATTTAATTCTCATCGATGGTAAAGTCTGTGTTATTGGGATGGGGTATGGGAAGATAGGAACCCAAAACTTTGGGGTTGAATAACGCCATACTCAGAGAGCGTTTCGTTCTATTCTTTTACCATAGATATAGGAATTGTACAGGAGAAAAAAAACTTTCTCTGGAACAAGAAGGGAACTGTGGCTAAGCTTTACGGACGAGAGGCCCAAGTTGTGACTCTCTTGATATTTCTGGGAAACGAGCTACACCGAACCTTGACCAGAGACGAGCGTGAGCTGTGTGAAAAGAACCAACCTATAAGAAGGCGCAGAAACCGTCATTGGCAGCTAAGTTAAAATCTATGCTGCCACTCTGACTTCTGTACATGCACATTCCCTAAAGACTGTGATG